>JAQFYJ010000231.1:0-16167 GCA_034694685.1 Isotoma anglicana | reverse complement strand
ACAGCTTTATTGTGACCTTTTGACTGGATGATTTCCGGTGCTAAATATTCCGGCGTTCCACAAAGCGTCCATGTTCTGATTTTTCAAAATTAAATTTTTAATTGTAAATTTTCAAAAAAAATATGCGACACGTTTTTTAAATTTCGCAAAATTATTTACCGATCTTTAAGAAACTTAGCAAATCCAAAATCAGTAAGTTTCAAATGTCCCTCCCGATCCAAAAGCAAATTCTCAGGTTTCAAATCTCGATAAACAATGGACTTGCCATGAAGGTATTCCAAAGCCAAGACTATTTCTGCCGCGTAGAATGAACCTGCACAAAGAATCATATAAAATTACCAACTTCAATCTTTCAATGTTTTTTGTTTCTTTTTACAAAACAACAATTAATGAATTAATCACTCCACGCGGGGACTTGCTACTGGTGTCACTCATTTTCATTAAAAAAAATCTCAAGAAATAAAAACACGTGTTTGCAATTCACACATTTTTATTCTGTGACACAACAATGGATAATCTGACCAATTATCACCAAACCAACTGATTAATTCAGCCTTTTACTTTTATGGACAATGTAAATAACTCATTGTGTAAATAACTAGTTTTTATTAATTATTTACTTAAAGTGTGTCCACAAATTGCATATGTATTCTATTTTCGTATCAAGTTAGTTTAACAATCACAAATTAATTAATTTTAAGGAAATGCTTAAGCCTTGCAAGTATAGAAAACGCTGTGTATGTAAGGCCCTTTAGAATAACAAGGAATAAATAAAAGTAATGAGTTGACTTACTAGTAGAAGAAGTAAACTTCCCAGCATTTCGTAAATATGAGAATAATTCGCCTCCACAAACGTAGTCAAAGAGCATGTAGATGTTGAACTCGTCCTTGAAATGCCATTTCCTAAAAGAAAACAATTAAAAAATTTATTTTTAAATCAAAATCGGTGTTTAAATAATCTTGAAATTAAATTTACAAAACTTCTATTTTTCGCTTGTTTTTTTGAAACCATTCACTAAGACTGCTATGTTGACATCAAAATCACATTTTAATGGCCCACATAATTTTTTTTTATTTCCAAAAAAAAATCAAAATTTTTGTAATTTTTTTCAAATATTAAAAAAAGCAAAGCAATTTAAAGTAACGAAATGATATTTAATTTTTTAAAACAAAGACATAAATAGAAGGTGTATATTGTATCGAATAAAGAACTTAAGAAACTACGCTGTAATATTACTTCCACCTGGCCATGCCCTTTACCTCATTCATTCATTAGATATTAAAGTGAGTTAGTTAAGCCCCATTATCCTTGGCTAACTAAGAATAAATAATGAAAAGAGTGTCCTAAAATGGTAAAAAATTCTAATTAGCATAAATGAACAAAAACATATGCGGAGGAACAGCACATTTCATTCCACTCTGTCCAGTCCACCTCCAGTCGATTTTGTAGCAATTTTTTTCACAAATATTGCTATTATGTTTAACAATGAAATATTTGCATGTCGAATATTGATACATATTTAAAAACGATCTTGCACAGGTACACGCTTAAATTCCAACGCTGCTCAGTATTTAAAATAGTCAATTTATGAGCGCTTCAATTTATCTGATGCAACTCGAAGCGTCTTATTTAACCCAATGGTCTTTTAGTACTTTAAAGCATTTTTTGGCATATCAAAGCAAATGTGCTTATTACCATAGCGTTAAAAAATATACCGCGAATTTATTTTTATAATACTACAAAAACTTTGAAAATAAAATGGATTTTACATTCAGGAATTCAGTTTCAAAAATCATATAAATCCAGGAAATACAAATACTCAAATAGCTCTAAAAGGTGTTTTCCCAAACCCTTCAATTAATCAGACAGGTGAGACGAACTACCTTTTATACTTGTTACACATTCCATTCACAATGCAAATTATTCAGACCTATCTTGTTACAAAAGTTGAGGAAATCCCTCGAAATTATTTTCCTTATTGCTCCTCCAGCAACCATTACCATATTTGAGATCAATTCACACCAAATTAATTTGCATACAATTAACAGCAAACTTATTCCTATTCCAGTTATATCATTCCCTCACTTTTTATTACCTTATTCACACCACAGACAATGGTAAACTGTCAGGATATGAATTTTAGTAAAAAAATGTTCTTTAAAACACAAAAAACTACCGATTGAAATATTAACACATTGAATTCTCAAAACATGTAAAATGTTAAGATCATTTTCTACATGTTATTAAACTATTAAATCTTTGTATACAACTAAAATAGCGTTGGTCGTATAGTCTCGAATATAAGCCGCAGGTTATTTATGAGACTTATCTTAAAATTGCTACGTTGTAAATTGAAATGACTTACATATTGACGATGAATGGATGATTTACAGCTTTCAAAATATTCTTTTCATTTTTCACATGATCAACTTGTTTCAACCGAATGACATCAGGCAAAGCGAGGACTTTCAATGCTGAATAATCTCCTGTTCGTTTATCCTGGATAAGAACCACCCGGCCGAATGTTCCCGTTCCTAGAAAACAAATAAATACAATTAAAAATATTTACATATTTCCAAAATTCCAGACAATTTGTTTACTCATTCATTTTTAATGTGTATTAAAAACAACCCCTACGCAGTAAAATAATTTAGTTTAGTAAAAAAAATGCCCCAATTTGTTCCACTCATCAATACAAAGTTCATAATTAGCAAAACAAGACCAAATTAAAAATAAAACAATTTAAATACCTAAATACCCACATGACCATTAAGTTCACCCACAGTTTTTCATTGAATATTCTCAAGCCTGCCTGATTAAAAATAAGACTTTTTCTTTCTATATGCATTTTTTTATGTATTTCATAGAATTGAAGCCAAGGAAATATAGCCATCCGTTTCCTTTTCATTTCCACTTTAAATCCCCATTGACGTCAACAAAACCATTAAAAAAGTAAAAACCCGAATACCCATAAATCCGAGTGGATAGCAAGTGCAAAACAACATGTGCAAATTTCAAACGCCTTTTTATTAAATAGTTTTCTCCATAAAGTGACAAGGTCTTTTGTGATGCGTTTGTAAAATAATAAATTACCCGGGAGTACAACATCTGTTCTTTTCAAACCAGTTTTATTTTCTTCGAAATTAAATCTTCATTATCTTTTAAACTCTGAAAAACTGTGTTAAATTTCAGACTTATTTCTACATTCTATTTGCTTTACGAATACATGGACCAGTATTAGTCATACTTAAAAAAATATTGTGTTCGATTCGAATGGATTCATTTTTATCAAACTTGTCAAAATATGATTCATTACTTTAATTCTTGTGTAACCCTTTTAATTTACATGTATTTGAGTCCACGTAGCAAACTTGGACTTTTAAATGTCATCCAAGTCAATGCTTTCAATTTAACTATTTAACCATTTTAGCTACAATAATTATTTTTGACCGTTGTTCAAATAATCAAACCATCAATGGCAAGCTTTAGTTCGGTTGGATTTTCTCGAAATTTAACATTTTTGCATGAGCATTTATTTCAATCGTATTAAGTCTAGGTTAAAACAATTTTTCATGTTTATAAATGAGGGCAGGTTATAACCGAGGGATTAGAGTGGTAAAAAGAGTAGCTGTAAGTATCCTGTGGGTAAGGACCTTATCGAAAAGACTGGAATGATAAAAAATAACTAAGACTGGTAGCCATTGACAGTGACCAAAATGAAAGTGACCAAAAATACATTGTTTAAAGTGACCAAAATTAGTGAGTCTCCAAAAATGGAGTTTTGACAGAAAAAGCACGTTGGTCACTTTCAATAAACTTTATTGAAACTGACCAAAAATAATTTTAAGTGACCAATGTGTATAACGAGTAATGCTTTCGTAATATATTTTCGAAAGACGTATGTAAGAACAAAAATATGCAAACATGTATTTATATACAAATATATATACGATTACCAACCTTTTCGAAGGATGGCATAATGAGTTTCAACTAAAAATTAAATGTGCGAGACCTGCACTTCGGCTTGTCATTGTCAAATTCAGACGAGAGCAGCAAATATCTGGAAATTCTTTTGCCCGATAATCAAGAGTTTTAACGAAAAATTTGGGTATAAGTTTTGGTCACTTTAAATATTTCCGTTGGTCACTTTGAACGCCTTTTTTGACTTTTGTCAGATTCAATATGCTTGGTCACTTTCAATGCCCATTTAAATCGAAAAAATTTCGTTATTCGCGACATTTTGGTCACTTTCAAATTGGTCACTATCAATGCGAATCCTAAGACTTGTCTTTCGTTGTATTTTTTTATTTTCTGATCAGGTTTATTTTACTTAATATTACTACTGGTAAAATTACCTGTTATCTCAAACTATTATTTTAAATTAAAGCATTTACAAATGTTGTTTAAATCTCATTTAATATAAGAGCTTTATCACAGACATACAATAATACTCTTTATTTGAGTCATTCTCACTATCATTATTTCAACGCTTAGCAATTTGTTTAATCTGCAATTACTTAAGTGAACAATGCTTTTTACAACATCTCATCCTGCATTCATAGTTCAATAATTATCTCACATAATATACTAAAGGCAAAGATGATTATATTCTGGGTCAGTGGAGTTGACGTCAAAATCACTGACATTAATGCATCCCTGAACTACAGCCGTTTATGTTTTTATCTCGAGCAAATATGTAATCAGTGTCAACAATGGTACATCGATGAATATGACAACCAATTCCTTGTTGACAACATGTGAAATTTTGAGTTTCAGTTGATTAAACGTAACTTTAATTACATTTTTCGATCATTGAATGTGGGACAAGTTTGCAAAATTAATTATTTTTTTAACTCGACACATTTCCTATTCAATTATCTTCCAGCCGCAGAGACATGTTATTTGTAATAGAAAAGCTGATATTTTGTCCTTTTTTAATAACAATATAACTGTTTAGATGCATATAGTGTTTTATCACCTGTTGGGTGTTCATTTTCATGGATAAAAAACCCTTACAAAATAAACCCTGCGTACACGTTTTTGAAATAATTCTCAATTAATAGATCACCGTAAGCAAACGCTAAAAAAAGCAATCCGTTCAATGCATCTACTGTGTGGCTTATCGATTCCTGATTTAGTTTGAAATTTAGCATTCAATTTTCGTATTTCGTTTAATTTTGGCAAGACATGTACCTAATAGTCACAATTTGATATTCCCAAATTCAAATGAATTAAAAAATCTTCATAAAAATCCTCATATAAATTAATGAAAATTGAAAACTAATATTTTTAAAATTATTCAATATTACATTTTCTTTGCAAAAGCCAAAATTTAAACAGCTGGAAAATTAAAATAGTCTTCTGCGAGGTTTTCATACATCAATTCCATTTAACAGCAGAGAAAGAAGATAACATATGGCAGCAGCGAAAGTCTACAAATACTAACTGACAAATGAGTTAGTGTTGTTACGTTGAGGCTTTTTTAATGTATTTGAGAATGGTTTAAAGGTGTAGACTATTGGGCCAAAATTTTGTAGTAAATATTCTTACCCAAGAGTGTCAGCAAAAAAAACTGAACACAATTTAAATGTGTTTCATAATCAAAGCTTCCATGAAACATTTAAGCGAATGTTATTTCGAAATATCAAAGTTAATTTATCGCTTTAGCAATAATTGTCTCGACGTTGCAAAACCTTTCTGTCATGCAAATTAACATTTAATCAAACAAATTTATCAGTACAAACATACAATCATACATGTAAAAAGTATAAATTGTTACTACCGAAGGGCTATTCATAAATGGTATATGCATTGCCCATGGCTTGTAACTTGTAACATTCTGACGGATTATAACTTAATATTTATTTTCTAAACTTGTCTCACATTACATTGTATCTTAATTGAAATCATTGGAAGGTTTGTGTATTAACAGAATTTATAATTGTTGATTGATGTAAACTATCTGAAACTGGAGCTGATAAGACGAAGCAAACGTTTATTTTATCCCTGGTCATAAAATGTTACTTATCAGTACCAAAACTTCACCTCACTCTAACACATCTTCCCAAACTTCTTAAAAATGAAGTACGCACTTGTCATCGCTTTCGTCTTATCTGCAGGAGTCATTGCTTCCGTCAGTGGTAAAGTTAAAAATTAATTTTAAATATTTATTTTACTAAAAGCAATACAACCCTGCTTTAAAAAAATTAATTATTTTCAGCTTAATAAGCTATAGATTTACACAAAAAGTTGCAAAAAACTTTTACAAATAGTGGCTTTAAAATTTCTATTTTTCTCCTTGAACGACCAAACATTTTTATTTTGATGTCACTGCAATCAGAATTATTAAGGACATTTTTTTGGATTTACTATTAGTAGATATAGTTAAATAACAGTGGTTTTTACAAGTTAAGTACCAGTAGGTTCCTGGTAATTAACAATTCTGACCGGTAAATACCATTGATAAATACGATAGGGTATTTAACATCCTTGACTCCAATGGAACTTTTTATTCCTTGTAACCATAACGGAATAATAACTATAAACACTTGCCGAATATTTCTGATTATTTTCTGTTTTTACAGGAATCAAATGCTACCAATGCGACTACATAAAAGTAGCAGAGCTAGTAACAGGAACCGAAAATTGTAAAAGTGGATCGCTTACCGATGATTTAAATACAGAGTGTGCAGATGGTAAGCAATCAATAATTTGCTCATTTAAAAACAATAATGTTCAAAATATCAAAATTACTGTTTACTTTAAAATACAAAAATTTAATTTTTTAAACATTTTGAATTAAAGGTTTTGACGCATGCGTGAAAACCTCTGGGTCTGCCGATAGCTCTGAAATTGTTAGCCGAGGATGTGCGCCAAAAGCAGGCATAAAAATGGAATGTAACGATGGAGAGCAAAACGGTGTGAAAGTATCAGTTTGCTTTTGCGACTCAGACGGCTGCAACAGCTCAACAAACCTCAAGGTCACCTCCGCTCTTTTCCTGGCCATCCCAGCTCTTCTAGCTAAATACTATTTGTAATTCCATAATAAGGGCTAAATTAAGTACATTATCAATAATACAGATCACTATTGTAGAATGAAAATGTAAATTACGTTTAAAATAAAATCACAACTTGTTCCGTCAGATGGCGTCATTGCATCATGTAAAGAAATGTGCACTATTATGGTAATATTATTAAACGAACTCTCTTTAACCCATAATTAATTTCTAGGCTAAGCCAAAAAGGAGTTTACTTCACGTACTAGAATTTTTTGTTGAGAAGTTCTGAATGACAGCAATTTTTCGTTGGGAGTTACTTTTAAAAAACGTCTTATTTAGTCAATTTCTATGATATGACCTGTAATCAATAATTGAGCATAATAAAAACCATTAGGAGTATTATTATAATTATAATTAATTACTAGCTATGACGTAATTGCTCTATAAGTGCCCAGGTAGATATATAACTATATAGATTGCGTTTTTACTCCAAGTATACTGTGCTATGTTATAACAAAAATATTAAAAATATAAATTTATATTAAAGCTTATCCGTTGACTTGTTTGCCTGAAGCATCTACAAATACTTATTTGGAGACAATAAGTGCTTAACTATTGCATATCAAATAGTTTTAATAACTAGAGTTTCGGGCAAAAATGTATAACCGCTTGCAACAAATGGGTGTTTGATTTTGAAGAAAAAACGTATAAATGCAGAACTTCACAAGTTCGCAAAATGGACGAAATTGAACAAAAACTAATTATTTAAATGGCTAATTAGGTAAAAACTAAAACGGTAGTGATGTTAGATTTGAAATTGACTCAAAAATGGGTGCAGAATCTTTTTTCAAGTTTGAATTCAATTTTACCGCACTATTAACCGCTATAGCGCGTTACATAAATAGAGTTCAACAAAAAATTTAACTACTTTGCACAAAAGTAAGCAATGGTAAAAGCCGCTTTCTAATTACACTAATGCACCAAATTCTGGGTAATACATTGCATTAGCAGTATGATTTCACGATTTTATTTAACTCTCTAATATAACAATCTTTAATTGAACCGTTTTAAAATCAGCTGTTTCACAATTTGTTCTAAGCAAAAAAATTAAGTCTTTCGGAAAATATCTCGATTTTATATACGACGCAGTTGTTGATATAATAAATCTAAATTTGTTTTGTAAAAATCTCAACATTTAAAGATATTATTTTTCACCTGCAAATAAAAATTGCCTTCATAAATGAAAGAGACATCTTTTTTAGTTTTTAAAACCTTAAGTATAAACCCATAAGGCATGCTTCACAATACATTGTAGAATTATATACATTAATGCATAAATCTGGGAAAGGGTTAAACAAAACCAGCCAGAGGGAAAAGAATCTCATGTTTTCAAAACAAAAAATTTTAAGTGTAACATTTAACAATACTGTTATCCAAGTTCGACCTACATTAATTTATTTAACGTCAACCTGGCAAATTCTAAATGATTTGGATACGATTTAAATCTAAATGAATATCTCAAACGCTAGCTTTATGCTTCTCAATTTTGTATATTATTACGTGTGATTACTTAAGCTAACAAACCGCTTGTCATTATATATGAATCATTTCATATATCATTAGTCATTATATATGAAACCTTTTTAGATGAATCATCTATACTGACTAATATATAATAGAATAAAATAAATCAAAATACATACTAGGTATATGTATAGAGAATTATATAACATTTCGCACGTCAATCATTCAATCAATATTCACAAAACACAAAGTTAAGTTAGACCAATTCCACGTTAAAATTAAAAAATCGTATCTAAATGAAAAAAAACTGAAGTGAGGACAGGATAGATAAGGGTCAATATGTCAAAGGAAATTAAAAAAATCAAAAAGTTATAAAACAGCAATAGCTGCAATTTCGATGTCAGTCTTCAATTTTCTGACAATTTTATTAGATCAACTGTTCCACAACACACAACCATACCATTAGTATTTCTATTCAAGTCCATCAATTTCAAACCATAAACGAAATGAAATTCACCCTTTTGATCGCCTTTGTATTTACTACAGGTGTCATTGCCTCGGTCAATGGTAATTTCAATTATTATGCCCATCATATCATATCGGTCTCTGTTTGAAACTTAACTGTTTTAGCAAGCATAAATTTGCAAGTTATTAATGTTTGAACAATAACAAATAGTAAACATATATTTCAATTCGCAGTTACAAAAGTTTTCACTAAAAAATCATTTTAGATTAAGCCTGGAATGTATTTGTTTTCTTATATTTCAATTTCAAAAACGTTGAGACTTAGCAACAATATAAACCTCATACATAACATCTTAATTATTACCTAAGCCGATTTCAATATTTGGTTTATTTGTTAATCACAGGTATCAAATGCTACCAGTGTACCTACACAGTAGCAGATGGCGTTGTGTTTGGTGACGAAAAATGTAAAAGTGGGGAGCTAAATGCCGACTTCTTATTGGATTGCCCTACGGGTATGATTAATATTATAAACTAAATTATGAGAATCCTCCCTTAACTTTAAAAACGTTTAGCAAATGTATTTGAATGTACATTATAATGAAACCTTCTCGGTATGTAAACTTAAAAATGAAAAAAAAACTAAATAAGAAATAAAACCATACTTAAATAACATTTTAAATGTTATTTAAAAAATTAAAATGTTTGAATCATTAGCTAATGAAGCATGCACAACAACTGCCGGCAGCTCTACATCACCATCTTCTGAGTCATATATTCGAGCATGTTCACCAAAGGTAGAAGGATATGAAAATACATGCATCGAACAAGATGTGGCTGGTATGAAGGCCAAAGTGTGTATCTGTGACACAGAAGGTTGCAACAAAGATGCACTAGAACTACCTACTGTGGACCCTGGCAACAGCAGCTCAGCAAAACCTTGTGAAGGTGACAGTTGTAGTAGCTCTTCTAACATTAAGGTCACATTCGCTCTGTTTCTTGCTATTCCAGCTCTAGTAGCTAAAGGTTACTTTTAATTCGGCGCCTAGCATTAATTCAACAAGTTGTAATTTAATTGAAAACGGAAAATAAGGATTAAATTATTTACATCTTCAAAAACTAGGAAATAAGAAACTTTATGTATTAATTCAATCAATTTTAATACTAAATCGAACCAATTAATTTACGCGTAAAAGAGAAAACACATGTAATTATTCGTAAAATTATTATATTATAATATAATATTATTATATTATTATTATAATATTATATTATATTATATTATATTATCAAAAAAATATTATAAATCAAAACTTAAAATCCCAAATATTGTTAAGTAATGTAGATTGATATGCCATGCCTTCAAATTCATTTTCTTATAATATGATCTTATCTCTCTCCTGTTATATATTTATTATGACCTATTATGTAAATTCCTTTTGATTTGTCAAACATAATAACCTGTCCCCAGGAAGTTTGAATTACAATAAATAAATAAATAAATCAATCAATCAATAAATAAATAAAATAAATAAACAAAATGGCATCAAATTGGTAAGCGTTAAAACAATTTGGTACATGAAATTATTTTCAATAACAAGTTGCATTCAGAACCTTAAAGTTAAAGCTGTGTTCAATATTCAATCCTCAGATAGATAACATATGGGTTGCTAGTGCAACTTGCAACTGCAATAAAAATTGCTAAGTAATGGTTAAAGGGGATACTTAACCTTTCCTGTTGAAACATACAGCTAAACAACCCAAAATCATTCGCTATAGTACCATTATCGATAATGAAAGTCCTAGGTCAACATTAAAGTTACTGTGTTACTTTAATTGCTGGTCGTCCGAACATTTCAAGGGCATTTTTTGGTCATAAAAATAAGACTGTGCATTAAAAACATTTTTTAAATAAAATAACATTGTGCAACGCATATTTAGAGTATAGAATTTAAATAATTCATGTATTTACCCATAAAACTTGTACATTTTGGTTTTTACATCAAGTTTTTACAAACGAAATTGTTATTGAAAGCACCATATGAGGTTTCTCATAGAATTGGTTTTAAAATAATAAATCCAATTGACGATTAAAAATGATGATGTCTTTTGAAGCTTCGATAAAAAAATCAATGATATTGCCCTTGATAAATCCGTTATCAAATTGCAGGTAAGATAAGCGAATTTTTTGGTTATTTTAATTAACACATCAACTGCATTACACCTTGATAAAAGTGACTGATTTGCAATTAAAAGCCGAAACCAAGAAAAAACCATTTAGTTATAAAATGTTTGTGAATTTTGATTAAGAACTGAAGTACTTGCATACTTCAAACATTGAATGTCAGGTTTTTGCGGTTGCAAAAGTTTTTACAGCAGAAGTAACGAATTTTATATCAAGCCAGTTAACTTAATAAGCCTGTCCCTGATAATGTTCATAAAGATAAAAGCAAATAAACACGAATTAAAGTACAGTGGTGACAATTAAATAAAAGTATGTAATACAGTCCAATTTATTCGAAATTAAAACTTAACGGATTCAGTTCGCTTTCATCCTGCATTTATTTCTCATTTTTTTAAAGCAAGTAAAAATGAAAAACACATTTGTCTTTGCCTTTGCTTTTTGTACCATCATTATCGCTTCCGTTTCAGGTATTTAAAATTTTTTTCAAATTTTAAGTATCATAATGTACGATTTTATGATTTAAATAGCAAAACTTTTACATAAGAAATGCATTCACTCATTCCATTTTAGCTTATACATTTGTATAATTTATAAACTGTACCTTTGTAAATCGTTTCAGTACTCAAATAGGCTATGAATCTAAGTCTATTTGATCAACCTGAAAGAACTTTCATAGTAAAAAGTATACCCGTATTAATCAGTCATCGACGATTTCTGAAGTGTTCATTAAAACCGAGACATTAACTAACAAATTAATTTAAATTTTTTTTAAATTGGTTTTTTAATTCAATTGTTTTCATCCAACAGCTCTACATTGTTACGACTGCTCGTACCCTTTAATAGATGATGTTCAGCAAGGAGACAAAAGATGTAAAAATGCACTTGTAGACCAGTTCTTGGTGGAATGTCCGGCAGATTGTAAGTACAATTTATGTTAATACATTTTAAAATGAAAAAGTATATTCTCCAAATATTATTTTCAGCTAGGTTCAATTTTTTGAATAAATATATACCTGCTTTTTTTCATAGCGTTTATTTTTAACCCGGTACAAATATTACAGAAAATACTTAAAAATAAATACATCATTGGTATTTTCTGTCATCATGGTAAAACTATATATTTTCTTGTCAAACTTCAAAGCCTACAGAGTGGAAATAAACCATTTCAAAACGGACATAAAGAAGTAGCGAAAGCTTTTTACTGACCTTACAGTGACTGTCAAACCCCGCAAAACCATTTCAGTTAGATTTATAACAAACCATCCATCAAAAAACACCAAGTTGAAATTTGACTTTTGACCTCGTTTAGTGAGCTCAGAAATCAATTTAGACCATATGTCTCCTAACTCAGTTTTATGAACTCATCAAGCCCTATCCAAATATATCAAAAGTGAAAAATGACCATTTTTGACCTATGACCTCATTTTGTGACCTTCCTGAGCTTTAATGATAAAAAAAATTATCACTGTGAAATGTCGGACGTTTTGTAAATACAAAATGATGTATCACGTGATTTTTTTGAATGTTGCGCTCCAGAGCGCTTATAAGCGCTGCAAGCGCGCTTAAGCCCAGCCCGCTGATTTTCAATACCAACCGTCCTTGAAAAACACTGAATCGAGCGCAAAAAACCGCGCCGGAATATCTCGAAGCGTTCGAAAGTTATCGATGGAACAGACAGACGGACAGACAGAGCGTTCTTATAAAGAGGCTTTCGCTACTTAATAATTGCATAACTTATTTTTCAATTTTTTTTACATTTTGAAATTTTAGCGGCCTGTACCGAAATTTTCGGATGGGACACAAATACTGAAATGGTTTCACGATATTGTCTTCCCCGAGGTGAGCTTGAAATGAAGTGCATAGAGGAAGAACAGGGCACTGTAAGACTTACAATGTGTACATGTGACTCGGATGGTTGTAACGGACAGGATCCTGCCAAAATTTAAAACCTTTTTTTTGCTGGAAACTTGGTGGCATATTTCGAAACCTTAAAAAAACTTCATAATGTGTATACTTTATGGGCTGTGTGGTATATATTGTTTTAGTAAACCTTATGTACGTTTTGAGTTCTGCATGTCACAAATAGAATAAATCAGAGATGTGCTTCTCTTGATATATAATATTATATGTTTATCAAAAACAGCGCGTAATTATTTTATTTATTTTGTGGTGACTATAAATTGTTTTTATCTGTTGTATTCTTATTTAATACGAGTGTTAATGAAAACAAGGACATAATTAAATTTTCTAATTATGAACGCATTAAAAATTACATAGTTTGTCCAATGTCCCAACCCTTGTGTCTAATTACAATGGTTTACATCATTCTTACAAAATGAAACACGAAACTCTGCTTAACGCGTAATCAGTAAAACAAAGCAAGATGCATAAGCATAACATTCGTATTTTATCTCATCAGTTGAAATGAATGCATTCACTCTACTAGATTAATGAGGCTAAATATTTGTTTCAACAATTATTTTCAAACCTGTTTTCCACCTTTATTAAATGGACTAGGTGAAAAGTTTTTCAGGATTGAGGTAACTTTTAACCATGACTAACTTCTACTTCGTTTATTTTTAAAATTTTGAAAAGTTCATTGCCTTTTTTTAAGCGACATTCAGCGTAAATATCTTCACAATACGCTTCAAGTCACACATTTCTATATGAAACTGGAAAAGCCACGTGTATAACATAATAATTTAGTTTACAGTCCTTCATCTAAAGTGAGACAATGAATTCCTTTCTTTCACGACTTTAATCAATGTGTAACTATGTTCCTTTCTCTTTACAAAATTTGATAAATATTCCATCACTCAGTTCTTTTATGATATTACTCAAATATTTGAAAACATTGCATCCACATTTTGCACTTAGCCGGCTAAATCAAGCTCATTGCCAAAATCAAATTCGAAATAGAATGCAACATCCGTTCGACCGATTATTCAAAAACCTAGTATAGTTTTAAATCTGAACTCAGTGCTTTCAGATTTACTTGATTATACTCATTAGCAGATCTGAGAATTGTATTGACAATAATTTATGCAAATTCGGAAGCATACAATATCATAAAACTTCCCACATTTTTTTATCTCTTCCCCGATATCCAGCTCAGATAAGAGTTAATTATGTTACAAAAGCAAATAAAAATAAAAATAAAAATACAAGTGTAACAATAAAAATACTACAGAGGTTTATAATGTAGAAAAATTTGAAACTGAAAATGTCTAAAAAAGTAAAATATTAACCATATTACTTAGACATTCAATAAAAATATATTGCATTTACTCTTTTAAAAAAATAAGAATGCAATTAAATTTTTTTTAGAAAACTGGGCATGTTTTGATAATACTGCTTATGCAAAAGACTATTTCAAAATTGTCCGAGGATGTTTTCCAGAAATAAAAGGGAAAAAAATAGGTTGCGCCAACGTATTATGATAAAATGCATTCGAATTGGAAAAGAAAATGTGTCTGTAACTCCGAAGACAGTTGACACAACTCAATGAGTTTTAAAGTAACATCCATTATAATTCTAACGGTTTAAGTTAGCGTAGCCAAATGCCTTCTGTAATTTCGCCCTTATCTAAAGATAATTGAGTTATAAATTTATATTCGTGTTTAAAAAATTTATGAGTCTAAGTTAAGGTTCAAAAATGGTATTAACTTAGAATAAATTAACCTTTGTTTTTAGTATTTACATTAAATATTTTGAACCAAATGCAAAGTAAATTGTGTTCAACTGTTTCAACAATTACAAAAGAAGCTTTGTTTCTAATCATCAACGAATAATTTCTATAACTTTCATAATAAATGTCCCCACCTGACATCAATGCATTTATCCCTTTTGATTTACGAGGGTTAACGTTTTTCTCAAGAATTATTTTTAAATCTGTTATCCGACTTAACTTAAGAGATTAGTTTGAAAGCCGTCTTGGAATTGACGTCAATTCTCACCCTGGCTGACTTCTACTTCGTTTATTTTTATTTTTATATTTTGAAAAAGTTCATGGTCTCCCCTTGAAGCAACTTTCAGCATACATACTTCTACATTACGCTTTAAATCACACATTTTAATATGAAATGGCACATGGACAACATTGCTTTAACTAAAATATTATTGAGCTTAGCTGAAAACATTAATTTTTCAAAATTCACGAACGACTGAATTCAATGTCAAACTAATGTGCATTTCTCTTCATAAAACTTGAGAAATATTCCCTCACTCCTAATGCACTCTCTTTTATGAAAGTACACCAATATTTGCACATATTACTTACAAATTTTGCACTTAGTCTGCAAAATCCAGTTCATTGCCAAAATAAAATTTGCAAATGAATACAACATCTGTTCAACAGATTATTCACAAAAGCTACTCTATTTCTTAATATATATACTCAGTGCTTTCAACTTCACTTTGTCCGTGACCCTCATAATAAACCTGAATAAGTGAAATTAACAATATCGTATTAAACTCTAGAACCTTTTTTTCAATTGGGATAAAACAAGAAAATATTTATTTAAAGCTAACAAATTATCTATGGAGCTTATCTTTGTCTATAGAACTCTCAACTTATTTTGTCAAAATATCCGAAAAGTCCGTCTCAAAATTTTAATCGCCCCATAAAAAGGTAGCGTTATGAATTAAACCCCAAAAAAAAATTTAGGTTACAAAGAATAACTTTACCCTTACCGGCTGTAAAAACGTCTACAAAATATGTTCAGATATTTTTCATTGAAATGTTACCCTCTGGGTTAAGGTCAAAAGTTTAATATTAAATAATAAAGTTCCAAATGCATCTCCAACCGGAAATATTTCAAAACAACAGTAAAAACATCCCACATCACTTAACTACATAATATGAGTACTTCCACCCTTCCGGAATATTATTACTAATAAAAACATAAAAATGGACACGAACACCCATCACCCAGCCAAAAATCAATTAGTAATGATTTATCTAATTAGGAATCGACAGAGCCAAGCTGATTAGT
>JAQFYJ010000230.1:0-16202 GCA_034694685.1 Isotoma anglicana | reverse complement strand
CACAGCAATAAATTCTGGCTAAGGTTTTTTATGCATATGGTTTACCTAGTACTGGCCTTAAACATCTATTTTATAAGCAAAGAAACGCCAAGAGAATTTTTTGGAAAATACTTTAAAAACATGTATAACTTATCTTCTTTCCTCTATGTAGCATTCAGGATCTCCCCAGGCGGAGTATATCATAGGTGATACGCAAAATTGATAATTAGGCCCGGTCTCAGATTATCAGAGTGGACGAGTTTGTTCAAGGCTTAATTTCAATTTAATTAGAACAACCTAGATAGACTAATTACTAGGTTGTTGTTCATCGGGATCATTTTTCATATCAATGAGTTGGTGTTTGCAAGCGTATAAATTTATTAGGTATTATTTTTTTTAATTTTAGTCCAGAGTTAAAACACTATACTAAGTTTTTCTGCGACTATATTTATAGTTTAGATTCATTTTAAGTACTTGATACTGATAGTAATATTCGTATCGAATGATCTTTTTCCGCTGATATTGGTTTTTGGATCAAATAACTTTTAGAGATCACAAATAAATAAAAATCGAAGTGGTCCACATTCATTTTGACATTGTTCGGAAATTTATAAAAATAGGAATTGGGCTGGAGCAACATAGGCATTTTGCATAACGGCAAACCGAAAAGGAAACGGAGCAAAAACTGTTTTGCTTCCTCTCGCTCACCTAAATAATCGCTCTGTTTGAACTTTCCTTTTTTTCAATTTTTTATTTATTATATTCATAATACGTTACAACAGGTTTCTGACCTGACCATCAGAAATTATCAATTGTGCAACATTTGTGTTTTTATTTTGAATTTTCGCGCCAATAGTGCAATATTTAAAATTTTTATTATCATCTTTGTTCTATCCAAACGCTAAGCTTTTTAACGATACCACATTTGCGTATGTTAAAAAATTTCAAGGGATGCGCCTTAAGGTACCTCCTCGGGAGTGGTCATCTCTATAAACCCATCTGGGTTTATAGGGGTCATCTAAAGAAAACAATGGTGGAAGAGAAACGACTTTAGAAAAAAAACTTACCCGATCTTTCACATTGGGTCAAAAATTTGACCTTTTAATTGTGTTTTTGGGGGCAGTCCTACAGAACCCATCTATGAACTTAGAGAAGCCCATAAGATTTGCTAGGGGCATGCAGTTATATCATGGAACGAAAACAAATTCCCAAACACATATCTTGCGATATGTGAATCTTGGTATATATTGTGACTATAGATAAATATCCAAAAGACAGTATCATTTCTGTAACCTTCCTAAATCCGCTTGATAAAGACAGTCAACTATTCGTTTGCATGATTTTTATAAAGTGATTACAGACTAGTCACTCACTATGTAATGGACACCTAATATTTTGTAATTATAAGGTTAACTCAGTGATTTTAATGACAAATCTTGCTACTCTAATCTTAGGTTCAAGTCCATAGGTTATCTCAAAAATCCAAATCTAACACTCAGATATTTCAGCTATATGCAATTGACGTATTTTCACAACCCAAATGTATCTGACAAGGGAAGTTTCGCTAATTTAATTCCCTTCCACATAAAATTGTGCCAATAATCTATTTAATTTTCAGATCTTCATTATTTGTTCTACTCAAATGCATGATGAACTGACAAAGTCTCCCTTGTCAGGTTATTATGAAAATCCAACAATTTATACATTCGGTATGCGTATGAATGAATTACGTTCCTATACAAATCTTGCAAATCTGCACAAAATGTTTTTGCTTAGATTGAAAAGATTTAACAGCTACATGGTTTAAGTTTAAAATATAATGTCAATTTTTACAAAAATATCTGTTTCAACAATTTTT
Organism: Isotoma anglicana; assembly: GCA_034694685.1. Classification (NCBI taxonomy): domain Eukaryota; kingdom Metazoa; phylum Arthropoda; class Collembola; order Entomobryomorpha; family Isotomidae; genus Isotoma; species Isotoma anglicana. Next base: position 14,365 of record JAQFYJ010000230.1, on the reverse strand, counting down.
ACCTTGATGAGCCTTACCTTGCAATTCAGTAAACCACAATTCCAAAATTTTAAGATTTATAAATCGCAGTGGTTTGTGCCAAAGACTGATTTTTTTAACTTAAACATTGAAACTTGCATATATTGCTGAACTATTAAATGAATATTTGTAAGACCCATAAAATTTGTTTATTCATTTTGAGGTAATAAAACCGTTATTTATACTTTGTACTCTAATCGTAAAATTAAATCAGGGGTGCTAAACCCACTCATTCAGAAATATGAAAAAACGCCAAAGAAAGGGTTCGAAATTGAAAATGATGTCATTTAATATTCCATTGTATAATTTTTTATTTTTATTGCTTATTCTGAAAGCAAAAACCAATGCATAAGATATAAAATACTTAATCTGGTGGATCCCGTTTTAGATCACTAATTTGATAGTCATTTTGTTCGTCCAAAAAAATCAAAATAACTCGACTGCCCCAAACACCCGACCCGAGCTAATATTTTGAAAGCGTTTTTCAGATTAAGACTGTTTAAAAAGCCTTTTTGAACTTTAAAATATCCTTGATATATAAAGCCGTCATAAATTCCTGCTGGGTAACAATATGCATACCGTGGGAAACGGGTTTAAATTAAACTTCATTTTTTTAAATAGACCAGGTGTTCGGAGCATTCGCCATTCTAGTTATGTAGCTGATTATGTTATCAGTAGTTTTGTGTCTTTATCTCCGAGTCAATAATTTTTGGAAGATAAAACATACTCCAAAATCACTTGATTTGAAAACGACTTTTTTTAATGTTTCAAAGATACAAAATATATTCTAAACTGCTTTTATATGTTTATAGTGTTTTTCGAATAGTTCAGGAAAATATTTAGAATTGAAATTCTTCCTCAGTCTTCTTATTAAAAGACGTCAGTTTAGTATCAAACAAAATAAGAATTTATGTACTAACCTACTATATATTGGAAACATTTGGCTTTTATGTCATTGATTATTAAGTAGCGGAACGCTGCTTTATGAAAAGTGTCTGTCTGTCCGTCTGTATGTCTGTCCGTCACATCCGATAACTTTCGAACCGTTTAAGATAATCATGAGCGGTTTGTTGTGTTGGATTAAGTATTTTTCAAGCACCTTTGGTGTTGAAAATCAGCGTGCTTTGACAAAGCGCACTGGCCGCGCTTAAGGGCCCGAAATTTATAAAAATCATGTGATATATGATGATTTCATATCTACGAAACGTCAGAAAGTCAACTGAGCTAACAGTTTTTGTATTACGAAGTCAGGAAGGTCAGAAAATGAGGTCAAAATTAAAAAAATGTCAAATTTCAGTTTTAGTTTAGTTTCAGCAAAGTTTTATATGTTTCGATAGCCCTTGAACAGGAGATAGAAATGAGTTAGGACACTTATAGTGTACGATGTACTAAGGTCACAAAAGGTCAATTTTCAAGTTTTGTGTTTTTAGATAGGATTTCAAGAGTAGTTTCAATTAAAATGTTTCAAAGTTTTAATATTACGTTTTTTAATGTTCTATTATTTTAAAATGTTCAACTGAAATACAATTAAAGGTTTTAAAGGTATTAGTTCCACTACTTGGTTATACCCGTTTGATATGGTTTATTAAATGCGGAAGCGAAGCGAAAGCACTTTATGAGAACGTTCGTGTCCATCCGTCCGTCCGTCCGTCTGTCTGTCTAGCGCACTGTGGCTCAGGAACGGGTTGGCCTTTTGACATGCGGTTTTTTGCGTTGGACTCGTTAAATCAATTTGACAATTGGCATAGAAAATTAGCGCGCTGCGACAAAGCGCACTGGTCGCGCTTATGAGCGCTTCAAAGCGCACAATACATAAAAATCATGTAACATATGATTTCATATCCAAAAAACGTCAGAAACTCAACTGTAACAACCGCTTTTGACCTACAAGGTCAGGGAGGTCACAAATTGAGGTCAAAGGTTAAAAAAGGTCAAATTTCAAGTTTTAAATATTTCGATAGATCTTGACGAGTGGAACAAAATGAGATAGGACAGTTGTAGTGTAGAATGACCTTTAAGGTCACAAAATGAGGTCAAAGGTCAAATTTCAAGTTTTATATATTTTGATAGAGATTGACGAGTGGAACAAGATGAGATAGGACACTTGCGCGATATTAAAATGTAAAAACTGTAAAGAAAAGAGAAGACTGCTGACTTGAGCTTCTCTCACTTGCCACTCTATTTTCTCTAACTCCTCCACTCTCTATAATTTTTATTATTTTCAAAATTCAAAAAAAACTGAAGGAATTCACCATGGAGCCTTTGTTTACTATTGGGAAAACCCAAAACATACGTAGGTTAGGTACAAACAAAGATCATGGCCAACAAATAGGGAGTATTGGAAGTGCACTGTGACGGTTTGTACCGGAAGAGCAATTTCCGCAGACAGACGGGATTTCAGTCTTTCTCAACCCCATGACTGTTTAACATCGGCATTAGAGTAAGTAATTAGGATTACTTTAATATTAATATATAAATTGCATTATTTTTCAATAAAACTTTCGCAAATTTTGTTCAGTTTGGAGTTGGGAAAAGCAAAAAGAGCTGGCTTTGAGTAATTCCCTTACCCCCTGCAAAGTTATTGTACCTAACCTGTATGTACAGCAGCTAACTATACATGGGATGTGGGAGGATGGATGGGTCTTTCCATTGGTCTATGCTCTGCTACCTGATAAAACTGCTGCTAGCTACCGATACGTGCTTGAGACTATTTGTATTCGTCGTGAGTTGACGCTTTGACCGGAAATTATTCTTATGGATTTTGAGAAAGCGGAAATTCGGGCAGTTTCTGATGTTTTTCCAACCGCAAAACCTCAGGGATGTCACTTCCATTACACCCAATCTTTGTATCGTAACTTTTCTACATCCATAAAGCACGCTTATGAGACAGATGTATCTTTTTGTGAATTCATGAAACCATGCATTTATCGTATGATTGAACTTTTGCAGGACGAACAAAAAAGTACAGCTGTGTTGATTGCAGCCAAATAGATCCATACTGTTTTGTATGGTTTTGTAGAAATAATATTCTCTAATTAAATTCTCTCGTATTGTTTTGAAGACAGTCCATATTTTGACCGTCAATGACCTTTTCGTCCACAATAAATGTTGTCCATATTATAAATGTCCAGGTTTACGATTGTCCACATTTCTTGCTTGTCCAGATTCTTCCGTCCATATTTTGGCTGTCCATATTCCGTTTGTCCTGTATTTGACCGGCTCCCGTCCCTACGAGTGGACTTTTAAAAAATCCCTAATGACACAAAATCCCGAATGGTTTTTCGAAAAAATAGTCTCCCCCCTGACGGAATTTTCAAAAATCCCTAATGGGTTTCCAAAAAATAGCTTTCCCCTGACAGAATTTTCAAAAATCCCTAATCCGCCTTACAGATCCCCAATCCCCCCTAAAAATCCCTAATCCGCCCAAAAAATCCCTAATCCCCCTAAAAGACCCTAATCCCCCCCAAAAATCCCTAATACGCCGCAAAAATCTTTAATCCACTTCGAAAATCCCTCATCAGATTCAAAAATTCCTAATCCACTTCAAAAATCCCTAATCCGCTTTCAAACCCCCTAATACAATTTCAAAATCCGTAATTCACCTCAAAAACCCCTTATATTATTAAAAAATCCCTAACGTTATTAAAAAATCCCTTACGTTATTAAAAAATCCCTTATTTTATTAAAAAATCCCTTACGTTATTAAAAAATCCCTTATTTTATTAAAAAATCCCTTATATTATTAAAAAATCCCTTATATGATTAAAAAATTCCCTTATATTATTAAAAAATCCCGTATATTATTAAAAAATCAAACTTAAACAAAGTACTTTATTCTAAACTTAAACCAAGTACTTTATTCTGAACTAAAACCAAATACTTTATTCTGAACTAAAACCAAGTGCTTTATTCAGAACTTAAACCAAGTACTTTATTTTAAACTTAAACTAAGCAATTTATTCGGAACTAAAACCAACACCAAGTATTTTATTTTAAACTTAAACTAAGTCTTTTACTCTGAACTAAAACCAAGTACTTTATTGTGAACTTTAACCGACTAAACCGAACATTTTATTCTGAACTGTAATCAATTAACATATTCTGAACTGTAATCAATTAACATATTCTGAACGGTAATCAATTAACATATTCTGAACTGTAATCAATTAATATATTTTGAACTGTAATCAATTAATATATTCTGAAATTTAATCAATTAATATATTTTGAACTGTAATCAATTAATATATTCTGAACTGTAATCAATTCATATATATGCTGAACTTAATTCAAGTTCTATGTTCAAAAGGCAACGAAAATGTTGACCTCGTACTGAACGAAGAAGCTGAGCCAAGTGTCATACTTAAATTCTAAACGAAAAAATTGTAAGAAACATGAACCCAAATACTTTACACCCAATTTAAAAAAATACTTTTTTAAGAACTTTAATTTTGTAGTTAATTCACAATTCAAGCCATATTATGTAAGTAGTAATTGGCCACAGCAAAATGAATACTAACATTTTTTTACGAAAATTCTTCAGAAAATATAATAAATTCGGAAATACACTCTAATAAAGAAGGTTCAATTGAAAAAAATATAATTCCTTTATATGTAGTTATTATTGTTTGTGTTTTGGTTATGTTTAGAAAATAATTTCATATCCATGAAATAAATTAGCCAAACTTAATTATTATAAGGCTAAATTTAACAATTGGTAATAGCAATGCAGATATGATTACTTTGTGTTATTTTATTCAAAATATCGTTAAATTTAATCGATTTCCAATTCAAAGCGGATAAGCAACTGAGCGGGCGAAATGTAAAAAACTTGAAATTGCATTGCAGTTCAATCTTCAATACTGAACTATTGCAACACGCAACGGTTGAGTTTTTGCCAGCGGTAAAAAGCATTTTCTAACTGATTTAAAGGAAATTACTGAAAAGATCCTCAAAGATTAAAATTAAAGAAAATGTATAGCGAGAAATATTTTCAAACGGCGATTTGATTTGAAAGAAACAAAAATTATCAAAGAACAGTGAACTATTATTTAAATCACTAATTGTTTAGGATTTCAACGGAAATTTCGAAAATGTACCAAATGTTTCTTGCCATAAAGTAAAGCAAATTAAATAAAGTAAAGTACAAAATACTATTTGGAATAAAGTACAAAATACTATTTGGAATACAGTAAAAAATACTATTAGGAATACAGTACAAAATACAATTTGGAATGTTGTATTAAATGCTATTTAGAATACAGTACCACTATTATTGGAAATAAAGTACTAAATACTATTTGGAATAAAGTACTAAATTCTGTTTGAAATAAAGTACCAAATATTATTTCGAATAAATTACAAAATACTATTTGGAATAAAGTACCAAATACTATTTGGAATTAGGTACCAAATACTATTTGGAATTAAGTACCAAATACTATTTGGAATTAAATACCAAATACTTTTTGGAATTAAAAACCAAATACTATTTGGAATAATGGACCAAATAATATTTGGAATAAAGTACCAAAAACAATTTAATTAACGTATTGAAAATACCAAAAAGCTATTTGTAATTAGATCATCAAAAGTACCTACAAAAAATTTATTAATGTACAAAATGCTATTTGGGTAAATTCCAAACTATTTTGTGAATCCCAAAAAACTTGTCATAGGTACCAATACTATAAAAAATGCATTTGGTAATAAATTGTATTTCAGATCAACCACAAAATAGTGTTTTGAGTTGATTTACACATTATAAACTATTTTTGGAAATTTCGCGTTCACATTCTCAGGTCAAAAATCTCTAATCCCCAAGTCAAAAATCCTTAATCCTCATCATATTCTCCTAATCCTCATGTCAAAAATCCTTCATCTACAGGTCAATAATCACTAATGTGCGGGTCAACAACGTTTAATCCTCATGTCAAAAATAGCTAATCCACATCAAAAGTCGTAAATATCCAGCACATAAATCACTAACACTCCGCATAAAAATCCCTAATACTCAGGACAAAAATCTTTAATAGTCAGCGCAAAATCCCTAATTCCCTGCACAAAAATCCCTAATCCACAAAACCAAAACCCCTCATCCCCAGGTCGAATATCCTTAATCACTAGGTCAAATCTCTAATTCCAAGCACAAAGATTCCTAATACCAAGCACAAAAATTTCTAACACTCTGTACAAAAATCCCTAATACTCAGCACAAAAATCCCCAATCTTCAGGTCGAAAATCCCTAATACCCAGATACCCAGATAAAAATTCCCTAATCCCCAGTCAAAAACCTTTAATCTACAGGTCCAAAATCCCTAATCACCAGGTCAAAAATCCCTAATTACCAGGTCGAAAATCCCTAATCTCTAGGTCGAAAATCCCTAATCTCTAGGTCGAAAATCCCTAATCCCTAGGTCAAAAATTCCTAATCAGCAGGTCGAAATCCCAAATCCCCAGGTCGAAAATCCCTATACCCCAGGTCGAAAATCCCTTATCCCAGGTCAAAAATCCCTGATCCCCAGGTCAAATATCTCTAATCTTCCACCGAAAATCCCTAATACCTAGGTCAAAAAAATCCCCAATTCCTAAAAAAAACAAATGTGTCCCCCGACTCCCTAATCACGTTCCGCTAGGTCACGTGCCGTTTTGCAGCTTAGTTTTTGCACAAAATGAAAAAAGCGATCGCGAGCGGCCGCTCGCAAGCTCGCAATCTTTTTCCAACCCTGGACACTTGTAGTTTACCTTTAAGGTCACAAAATGAGCTCAAACGCCAAATTTCAAGTTTTATTTATTTGGATAGATCTTGACGAGTGGAACAAGATGAGATAGGACACTTGTAGTTTAGGATGACCTTTAAGGTCACAAAATGAGGTCAAAGGTCAAATTTCAATTTTTATATATTTGGATAGGTTTTGACAAGTATGTCATGCTTTGACATACATAACAGACGACAGACATCACACACAAACACACACTGTGTTTTTGAGATTTATAATTCTCAAATTCAGCTCATGCTTCCGCACTTTCTTATATCTGTTTACCAAGAGTTTATTTAGCTAACGAAATAAATTGTACTCGTTTGTGAGACAGCGGCAACAGAATTCATTATACAATGAGTAATCCAATTTTAACAAAAACACGTAGAAAGAAGACGTGTATAGAGTACTACAAAAAAGGGGCGAGATAGAATGTACAATTAAGGCTAATTATAACTCTTTCAATTGTAAGTTCCAGATAGAAATATCAATTAATTTTTGACATAGTTTAGTCCTATTTGTTTTGCAATAACAGTAACCAAACCTTACGCAAAACTTTACCGTGAACATTATGTTTTCAGTATAGCTTCCATTGGACTCATTTCTAAATGCTATTACTAGGTGTGAAGTATTATGGAAAAAAGCTGTATTTGTAATTATCACTCAAGGTAAAATTATTCAGTAGCGGAATTTTTTTATATATATAAATATATAGCAGAGGCGATCAAAACAGGTTGAAATAAAGTTTTACTGAAATGGAATAGAACAATTATCTCAATGTCCACTCCACATTTTTAAGTAGGCTAGGTCCAAATGTGGACCAAGCTCCATTGCACATCAATAACATGAACAAATGAATGGACAAAATAATATGGACAAAATTTATGAAGGACAAAAACACAATATGGACATCGTTTATGAAGGACAAAAACATAACATGGAAATCATTTATGAAGGACAAAAACACAATACGGACATCGTTTATGAAGGGCTAAAATATAATATGGACATCTTACCCTGTTTATAGTCGTTATTTCCTTTGACATAATTTTAATTTATTTTGATTTTTTGGGTACTTTCATGTCATTTATTTTTAATGAATATTTAATTCATTAAAACTCCTGTTCATTTTTACATATTTTTCATGTCATTTTGACTTTGGAAAACTGTCAATTGGAAAAAAGCCAAACCAAAAAACACCTATGATTTTAATGAAGCTTATAGAAATTCGATTTACATTTTAAAGATTATCTGGATTTATTTGAAAAGGTGTAGTACATCATTGATCATGCTCTGGCATTTTGACGTAAATATTTAGTCTTAAATGATTTTATTTAAAGTGATGATGAAAATTAAATGCTCAATTTTCAATTTACATGACAGGATTTCACTATCCGCTGAACTGAAGCTAAGCTGATCAAATATTTTGTAAAAACCATTAACAGATTGGATCTAGGGTGTTAATTGTTATGTTGGCATATTTAAAAGACACGATAAAATTAATTGAAATTCACTTTGAAAATGGTATTCCTAAAAAAATTAATTCGAATTTCAAAAAATATGTGTCTCGTTAACATCTGTTTCGAAAATTCTGAATCCAAGCGTTTGTAGGGAGACCCGTTGTCCACCAAAAAGGTCAACATGAGGATAATAGATTGACACAGCCGGTGACCTTGGAGCTTAACATAAGACATGTTACCGTTCAGATCAGACTGTGAACGTTAATTGCAGCTCTGGTTGGAAGAAATGTATTATGACCTCTATAATCTGATCAAAACTTAAGTTTAAATGGAAGTATTACAACAAATGAAATTTTAAAATGTCAAGAATTAAGGGGAAATTTTTATTAATTGTAGATACTAAAAGAAATGAAAATTCTTGTATCTTAGATAACAAATAGTTTGAGAAACTACACATCAATACCCATTATACATTAAAATTTGAAAGAAATTTGTAGAATTATCTTAAAATACATATTGTAATATAAACAGAGTGATCCACATTTTATTTGTTTAGCAATTTAACATTGCTAAACAGTTCCATGTTTTTAATTTGAATGTTTTATTTGTTATCCTATTTATTTACTTTTATTAGTTTTGAGAAAATTACAGTGCATTTGTAGCCTATAAAGTTTGTTTTTGAACCACAAATTTGTTTAATTTTAAGAACTTCCGTTTGGTTGTAAATGCCTGCGCTACCAACTGCGACACAAGGACCGTCTTTGCCTTTGAGCAAAGAAATTGAATTTTAATTCTCACTTCGTACAGAAACAAAGCAAACGCAAGAGACCAAAGCCCTACAGACAACTGAAAAACGGCAGATAAATTGGCAAACGTGATCATCCCTTTCTTACCTTGTTCAGTTTCATTTTCCCGGGCTTTCAATTCATTCATATCTAAATGAGTAGTTAAAATGTGCATATTCACCCAGAATTGAGCCAGACCAGAGGAAAAATATTTTTCAACAACTTCTATCATTTCATACCGCGTGTGCGTAAGGAAATACCAGAAATGCATTAACGTTTTCAAATTCTCCTCAACCCGAAAACAATGAAACTTTGGAAAAACTGTTTGAATATTTCGTAAAGACGAATGCATTGAACTCGAGGCAAATATATCGTTGTCATAATACGCATATTTTGGATACCTACTAGACAGCCATCCCTCATCATTTTTATGAATGGTTTTATTGAAACATTCCAACGAATCGTTTAATTTCTCCTCAATCTTATTCCTCTTAAAATCTTCTCGCAGCGGTTCAACCCAATCTTGTATGGGTATGCTATGACATTTAATCATGATTTTGTATCCCCCATTGACAACTTCTGACAAGTTTTTGAAAGCCTTGACCTTCTGTGGAGAGATCACACTGCTCGTCACCACATTCTCGTAAACATTCACATTTATGAACAGACCCAGAGTGAGAAGCAGAAAAAGGAAGGAGATTTCAATCCTTCCTGGTTGTTTAAACAAAATTTGCACTCCAATGAAAAAAAACCTCCAAATGTGCTGCCAATTGGATTCCTTCTTAAGTGAAATGACAAGAGCCACAAGGAGAGTTGAGGCAATTAGTGAAAGCCACACGGATGGTTTGAAAGGCTCAACCCATTGGCTTAAGGAACTGACCCCTGACCTCTCAAAATGATCACAGTAAACCAAACGCTGTGCTAGAATTCCAAGTGGGTACGCTTTGCTTGAGTATTCAACCAATATTTCAGAACTAGGTGGTGATGCATATGAAACGGATCCCCCATACTCTGTCTCATATTGAACGTTAAAGTAGCCTGACCAAAGTAGATAAGCAGGTGTGAAGTTACTAAACAATCCAATTGTTTCATGCATTGCAGTAAAAAGATTACACTTTCGGCGGAAGGATGAACAAAAATCTTTGCTCCATGGACTAGAGAGGCAATGTAATAATGGTCCAGATTTTTCTCCTTCTAACAAATAAGATGGGATGTGAATACTCCCCCATTCGCTTTTTAAATTGGTCGTTGTCAAACTTTTTATTGGCATTCGGGGTGATAATTTTTGCATTCGGTTGATGCAGTAAGGACAATAATAGAAATAATAGTGCATATCCATTTCCGCTGACTTTCTACTAAAATTGTCGGGAACTTCTTTTACAACAAAAAAGAATATCCTACACGGCCATTTATTATAGAAAGCTGTCGCAAGGGACTGAATTGTCGGCTTGGAGTGTTGAATCACGATAAAAGTTGAGTGAGAGACTGTTCTGAATGTGTAATTGTTGTCACGAATGAAGTACAACAACGTTTGATTAAAAACCGTGTCATTCAGTTCACCCCTGATGACTGCGTTGAGGGTGCACTCTTCAAACACGTCGTTTAACATGGGACTTGATTTGCTTGAATTTACTAGTCGATTTAGTTCTGTTACGTTTTTATTTTCTTCCAGTCCATAAATCGTTCTTTTAAAGTCAGCGTTTCTTTGCATTATTTCCTGCAGAAGATCGACGTATTCGATTACCTTCGTGAAAAGTTTATAGTGAATTGTACAGTCTCCAAACGATCCAAAATTAATTGTTTTGGCAATATGAAAGGTATGAGACTGTGTGTTGTCCACAAAATGTGTAAGAAGAGTAAAAACAAAGTAAAGATTAAATGACATGTCATGGAGCTCTAACATTTTCTTTTATGCTCAATTTAAACGTCAAGAGCAGCTAATTTATTATCTGAAGGAAAGTTTAGAAATTTTAACGCACTCAGGGATTTATAATGGATTAAGAATTTACAAGATGAGAAACAGCCAAGGTCTTTGACAATATTAACTTTCGTGGATTGAATAAAGTATTTAAAGCTATATCGATGCCTGACACAGGGAATTCAATTGATTAAATATTCTTCAGGTAAAGTTTAACAATTAAAAGATATCCAAGTAATGAAAATCGGGAATCGGCTGAAACATGGACAACTGATATATGGACAGTCAATATATGGACAAATTATATATGGACAAACATAATATGGACAACATTTTTATATGGACAGCCAAAATATGGACACACTAAACATTTCAATCAAATTATAATTCCAGTGATATTCATTTACATTATACATTTCAGCCTGGCTATGGTTATTACAAAATAATCTAAAGAACCTACCTTTCTGCGGTTTATCTTTCCATTATCTATTTCTTTATCTGTTCACTGTTCACTCACCTCACATTCAGGTTTTACTATTTGTTTAGTCACCTCACAGAGCTATGCATATATATTGCACACTATATCAAGCGGGAGGAGAGGCCTTCTGCTATGCCCGGATGTAGTTATTATGCATTTTGAGCGAAGTGAAATTAATGCAGTAACAGAGGTGTTTCCTACAGCTAGTGCACAGGCAGCACAGGGATGCCACTTCCACTTCACCCAAGCACTGTATAGAAATTTTTCCACTGAAATGAAACGTATGTATGAAGAAGATAATATATTTGGAAGGCTGATGAAGAAAGTTTTTGGATTGGCCTTTATTCATCTTTCGGACGTTTACGCCGCTTTTCAGGAAATAAAATTAAGTTCTGTATGCACAGGCAAACTGAAATCAGATGTCAAAAAGTGTTTTGCGTACGTTTCAAGAACATACATTGGCTCGACATACATGTCGCCAACATTTTCTATTACTTTTTGGAGTGTCCTTGACCGCGTATTAAAAAAATACCACGGACCAACAATTCTGTTGAGGCTTGGAATCGGCGTATAAGGGTCCTAGATGTGAAAGCAGCCATCTTCCCTTACATCGATTAATTGGTATTTTACTAGAGGAGCAACACAGTACGTCTGTCTCAGTGGAAGCGAGGACATCAGCAAAACCAAAAAATGCTCAAAAGTATAAACAAATGCAACATGACTACCGCTTGTTTCATTTAGTCAGTCGTTATGGCGAATTGGAATTGACCGATTTTATATTAGGCGTTTCAAATAACATGTCATGTCTCACCACAAAATTTCGGCGTCAAAAGGTTGATACTTCGGAAGCCAGGTTTGGAGCAGACGACGCCTTAAATGAAGATTTACAAAGCGATCAGCTTCAAGTTGATGAGCCTGATACGCAGCCTATGCAATGTTCTTCATCATCTCTACTAGCTCCTTCTGTTCAACAATATGACCCGTCATTCAGTACAGCACCTGTTCGTCCTAGGAGAGGACGCAAACGAAAAAATACCGATGCAAATTGTACAGCTACGTCCAAAAAAGTTAAATCTTAGTTCTCTAAGATCAGATTTTATTCTAAAATACTCTGATTATGACTGTGGTCACACCAATATTATGATTAAAATTGACTTCAATAAAAACTATTTGTGTGTCCATATTTTGGCTGTCCATATAAAAATGTTGTCCATATTATGTTTGTCCATATATAATTTGTCCATATTTTGACTGTCCATATATCAATTGTCCATGTTTCAGCCTAGACCCAAATTTTCTAATGATTATGAAAGTGTAGATAATTCTACAATTCTTAGTTAGTTCAATCTTGTCACTTGCCCTGTAATTAATAAATGAGTATAATAAAGTTATTATCAATCATTATTTATTATTAAGGTTTTTTTGTAAAAAAAATAATGACAAAAAAGTGGAAATCTCAATCATTTAGCAAACAGCTTATATTTGTTATGTCAATATTAAATATAACATTGAACAATGTTGAACTTGCACTCAAACATTATCCCAGTCCCTTGCATTAGTATAAAATTAAAAAATGTTGAACCCAAACACTATCCCATTCTCTCGCATCAGAATAACATTAAAAAATGTTGAACCCAAACATTATCCCATTCTCTCGCATTAGCATAACATTACATTTTGCACCCAACCAAACAATATCCCATTTTCTCGCATTAATAACACCGAACAATGTTGCACTCAAATATCATCCCATTCTCTCGCAATCGCATCAGAATAACATTAAAAAATGTTGAACCCAAACATTATCCCATTCTCTCGCATTAGCATAACATTAAATTTTGCACCCAACCAAACAATATCCAATTTTAACATCGAACAATGTTGCACTCAAATATTATCCCATTCTCTCGCAATCGCATTAGAATAACATTAAAAAATGTTCAACCAATATCCCATTTTCTCTGAATAGTTCAAAATTAAATGTTAACTCTCCCAACAGTGTAACATTAAATTTTGCACTCAAACTTCTCTTCCAAAAGTGCAAAATCACGTTTGTCACCAAAACATTAAAATTAAATTTTAACTCTCCCACTAATGTAACATTGTACTTGTATCGAAATTCTTTCCCACTTCCTCTAATGCATGTAACATTAAATTTTGCACACAAACACTTTCTCATTTTTACAAATAGTCTAAAATTAAATTTTAACTCTTCCATAGTGTTACATTTAATATTGCACCCACATTTTTCTCATTTTCTCCGAATAGTCCAAAATGAAACATTCACTCTTCTCATACTGTCATATGAATTTTAATACTCCCAATAGTTTAATAAGAAATTTTAACCCCCTTAATAGTTCAACAAGAAATTTTAACCCCCCCCAATAGTTTAACATTATATTTTGCACCCACAAAGTTTCCCCTTTTTCCAAATAGTCTAAAACTAAATATTCACTCCCCTCGTAGTGTAACATGAAATTTAAACTCTCCCAATAGTCTAACACAAAATCGAATCCCAGTTTTTGTTGCAATTAGGTCAAATCAAATTTTACACAATAACAAAAAATTTGAAACTTACCAATAAAGTACCATAAGAAACCTATTGTTCTATGAATTTGTGTCATTTAAACCAATAATCTCATTTTGCCCCGTCCGTTGGGGTGTGGTTTTTTAGGGTCCCTGTGTTTCATATAAAACATGCGGTGGTTGAGGAGAAGGAATTGAGAAACAAATGTTTCCCTACCTTTAACATTGGGTCAGAAATTTGACGTTTTTATTGTGACCTTGGGGGTGGTCCTACAGGGCTTATCTCATAACTCATCCAAGCTATGAGGGTCTAGAACATGTATACCAAATCATCCCGATATCTTATTCCGTTCTTAAATTATCGGTGTGACAGACACACAGACCGAGGCAGTGAAAACCATAAAGGAGCTAACCCTCCCTA
>JAQFYJ010000229.1:0-16234 GCA_034694685.1 Isotoma anglicana | reverse complement strand
TTGTAGGACAAAAACGATTGTTACAGTTCAGTTTCTGACGTTTCGTAGATATGAAATCATATATTACATGATTTTTAGGTACTGTGCGCTTTGAAGCGCTCATGAGCGCGACCAGTGCCCTTTGTCGCAGCGCGCTGCTTTGCAATATAAAAAGTTCTTGTAAAATACTGAGTCCAACGCAAAAAGGTCAACCGCATGTCAAAAGGTCAACCCGTTCTTGGGCTACAGTGCTTACGGACAGACAGACGGACGGACGGCTCGAACGTTCACATAAAGTGCTTTCGCTTCGCTTCCGCACTTAATAATTGATGGCCAATTCATCAAGTCTTCAAACCACTATTCCGTACAAGTATGGACTACCAACAACGCTAGGAAAGCTGAGTGCAATTTTGCTGTTCACGATGGAAATAAGTGATGAAAATAATGTTGCCGAAATAAATTCTACTAAGATACCTTCTCAACAAAAATATGCTTAACAACAGCGGTCGTAGGGTTTATACTTTTAACTGGCTTCAGGAGATCTTTTATTGGATAACCTTCTTCAACGACTAATAACAACGAACTGATCAAAATTATGCTTTACATCTTACCTATATACATTTATAACAAAGAAAACATCTTATCTAAACTAAGATAAATAACATACAACGCATACTAATGATTAACTTAACATGTAAAATACCACCAATTTACATAGTTGATATGTATTGCATTTAATTCTAATTATAACACGGCACAGTATGCAAATAAATTACATGGCACCATATACTATACACTACAATAATACATTATACTTAACAATCCTGACCCAACCCATCATAATATATTTACATTTTAGTATCCCGGATTAGTATTCCAAAGAAGTATTCCAAACTATTGATTCAGGTTTTTAGGATATCTACTATTTCTAAATTATTATTCCAATTTGGTATTCAAAGCTGCTATTCGTATTCGAACCTAATACTTCTACAAGATGTGAAATAGTTGTGACTTTGTGACTCGGTATTCTAGTTCAGTATTTGAAAATACCATGGTATTTGATACTACTACTAGTATTTCACATTGATAATCGAACTAGGTATTTAAAACCTATCAAGCTACTGAATTGGAAGTCGAAGTCGGTATTTTAGATTATTATTTGATTCTGGTATTTCAAATAGTGTCTTAAGTATTTATTATTAAACAGATATTTCAAATTATTATTTCTAATTTATCATTTCTGACGTAGTATTTTCAAACTCCTATTCAAATAAGTATTTGAAACAAGTATTCAGAATTGATATTTAACAGATATTAGACTAATACTAACTTCTCTTGAAATTTCATATTCTAGATGGGTATTCTGGATTGGTATTTCGGATTAGTATTTCGAATCATTTAGCTAAGGGATTTCTAAGAGGCATTCAGCCTGATATTTCAAGTAGCTATTTCAAAGAAGTATTCCATTACTACTAAATACTGCACAAAAAACTCGTATTTTTACTTGGTATTCAGATTCGGTATTATAAAGGTGTTAAAGTAGTAATATTAAACATTCCTAATTGGTATTCCAAATTAGTATTCAGAACTGGTATTTTAATACATTACTAACAGGTATTCAATTTGGTATTTGAAATATTGATCAAGCAAATCTAACTAGTATTTTAAAATGGTATAAAAATTTAAAGTTTTCGAATAGGTATTCGAAATAAGTATTTAAATGAAATATTCATCCACTCCTTCTTACAATCCTAACTTATTCGAAGTGGTATTCATAAAAGGTATTTAACAATGGTATTCAAAGTAGTATTCAGAATTGGTATTTTCAATTACTTTCCTGAATGATATAAAACTGGTATTCAGAATTGGTATTCGAAACTGGTATTTAGAATCAATATTACTATTTCTCGAGTGCAGGTGGCAAAATTCATCATGAATGAACCTATGCTGATAAACTGGCCTAAGCTAACCAATTAATAAGTTATCTATACTTTATTCCAATATTACTTAACTAAATTAATTCTACCCGTTTATTCGTCCCACACAGACTTAAAAACACAGAATTAAAAATTTTAACAGGTGTAGAATATATTCACTTAGAAAAATTACTTCCAAAAATTGATAAACACTGATTTTATTGTTTGTTGTTCGCTTTTATTAAATTTATTATATTTAAATTATTAACATTGATTGATATGTTATTGGAGTTTTCACCATGCGTATACTTTGTTTATGTGTTAAATTTTGACCGTTGTTTGCAATAACGTATCGCAGGTTTTACATTGCACGACCAAAATAATAATATGTGACCCGAGTAAAATAGCGCTACAGAGAAAACTACGAGCACAAAAAGATCAGGGTACGACAAACCCGGGGTTTTATTTGTTAAAAAACCCAATACCCCGGGTTTTTAGGGTGTATAGGGTTTTTTTAGTTTATGGATGAAGTTTTAACCTAATTTTAAAGTAGCGAGTTTTAGCCTGACACATTTACTATAAAGAATTATTATTTGTACAAATATTTAGCAAAACTTAAACAAATTTGAGTTAAGAATCAAAAAGTTTGTTTTTATCTGACATTCAAGTTGTACTGTGACAAGCCAGATCATTTATTTTCCTAAATAAAACAGATAATATAAAATGAAGGGATGCAATACTTCCTGTTGAAATGTCTTTTCATTTTCAATGTGCTGCTATTTGAACGTTTAGAGTAATCAGATTTTATACTAAAATTAAGTAACAAATTAATTAAGTGCAATATGAATCGCTTTCCAAGAATGGAAGGAACTGCTCGGTAAAGAGTAAAGATAATAAATATTATAAATTTCTATAAAACTTAAAATCTTTGCAACTTAAATTGCAATAATTATTTTGGTTTAGTTTTTCACGATGCAATCGTATTATTTTTACTCTTCGATTTATCTTTATGTCTTAAGATACTTTTTTATGATAGAAGTGTGTAAAGGACGATTTATCTTCTGTGTAATAATAGGTAATTCTATGGGGTAAGTTAGAAAAGTTTATGAAAAGTTCTAATTGATACAGTATTACTAGCTGTATGCTTTTCATCATTATAGATCCACCTGTTGTCCTATTGCATTAGTGTAATGAAATTTTATTATTGTGGGAACCAGAAAAAAACCATTAAAACCAAATAAACACAAAAAACCAAAAAAACTAATCCGAAAAGGTTTTTGGATTTTGGTTTTTTCGAATCACGTGTTAATTCCGGATATTTCTTCTTGGAATTGTCAAATTCTTCTACTGAATGAATTGTCAAATCATTCAGTTGCTTTAACATCTTCATTTTTGCTTGATCAAGAGCTTCGTCCCTTTTTACATAAGCTCCTGTTTCTACATTATAATTATTCACATTATCAACACCGTTAATTTTATTCCACAATGCAACTTTTTTGATCAGATCTGTTTTACCACTGTCATCTAACTTGGAACTAAATTTAATGTTTTCAAAACATAGCTTGGTATACTCTACTGCACAATCGAGTCTCAAATGTTTTAAAAGAAATAGCACCACTATTTCAAATTTATCATATCTTTCCACCTCACAATTATGAGCAAACTTGCAAATACTGTTTAATTGATGTTGGTCATGCGTTTCGACTGGTGAGAATTTCAATTGTCTTTCTTCTACCCATGCTAAAAGAGCGGATTCAAATAAATTCTTTGGAAACTGTGCATCAGAAGTTTTAAGCCTCAGTGCTTCCTGTACTAATCTATCTATCTTAATTGTGTCATCTTCTATTTGTACAAAAGAATACCTATGGAGTATTCCCAATCCAAGATCAAAGTCTTCTTCCGGTTGAAATTTGTTGAAAACGTTCTGTAAGAAGGCTATTAATATTTGATCTGGATGTAAATAAGCAAGCACTTTCATTAATTTTAAAGCCGTCTCATTCATTCCGTGTAGTGTCATGTCCCACACGACCAAAGTTGTCAACATATAATTATGTTCAAATGCATTCAATTTTTGATCTAACATTTCATGCTTCTTCGACTCAAATTCTTTTACATAGTCAGAAACACTGTACTTTTTCGTTCTGAAATGCATCTGTTTCACTTTTATGTACGCTATAGCCTGTTGCAATGCTAAGGGATAATTTTGAAACAATTTGCACAAGGTATCAGCGTCAGCATTCTTTAGTGGTTTGATACACTCTTGTAACATAAATTTTGCTTCAAAGTCTTGTAAAGTGGAAAGATTCAAATTTATTCCCGCGTAAGATAGTACTGATCTGTCCCTACTTGTCACAATTATAGATAAGCCCTCGTGAATGTTTAAAAATCTTATGACATCCCTTACTTCTTTAAATATTTGGTCGACTTGGTCAATGAAAACTAGTAAACGGGAACTTGCTTTTAGTATTATATATATTAAAGAATTAAAAAATTGACTAGGATTTAAGCCAATTTCATTTTTAACTCCTAATTTATCTCCAAGCCCTAAGATGGAGTTACGTAGAGTTTCAAATGATTCCCCATGCAACCAAACACGACTGGTTCCGGAAGCATTAAACTCTTGACAATAGCGAATTGCAAATTTTCTACACAACTGTGTTTTACCAAAACCGCCAATACCACAGACTAAGATTAAATCTTCATTCGAATTTAAATAGTGCCTTAGTTGTTCTAGCTGTGATTCTCGACCGCTGAAATTCTTCGTTGCCTTTGAAAGTCCGTATGAATTTGGCAAATTTGTTTCAACTGATTCCGATGAAGCTTCTACAATTAGTTGGTTTTTTAACTGTTTCTTCACATGTTTGGGATTTGTAGGCGCCAACTGTCCTCCAAAATCTTCTACATTTGAATGGGTATCGATATTGCACATAGATGGAGGATGACCTGGAAATACATTTATTTTTATCAACCTTAGAAAAATTAAATTTGCTTTAAGTGTTAAATATTTACCCAGTTTAGACTAGTGCTCGGCTTAATTGTATTCTAGACAAAAATTTCCATTCAATTCCAACCAAATCAGGAATAAAATAAAAAGCAAACATTCAATTCAAGTCGATTCCATTCAAGAGTTGGCTTAAATGAAATTCTCTTTGGATTGAATTGAATGGAATTAAATGACTTTTCAAACCAAGTTTTTGAAAAATCACTTAACGCATATGAAACATTCTAACGATTTAAAAATTTGAAAAAGTTCAAAATTATTACTTTTGACGTCAGTTTAAATATGTTCACAAACTCTAACGTTAGGTTGAACTTTCGATTCTTAAAATATTTTTTATATATTTTTAGTTTTTTTTAGATTTCAATTCCATTCAATTCAAAGTTTTCAATTCAATTCCATTATATTCATACTTAAAATTGAATTCCTTCATTTAAGTCAACTTCCATTCAATAAAAAATTTTTGTGAATGGAATTGAATTGAATAAAATGGAAAAAGACTCATTCAAACTCAAATGACACCGAGCACTGGTTTAGACCCTTTGAACTCTGGTGGATTTATTAAATTTTCTTTTCTAAATTTCTTCTGAATTGTTTCTGATAGAGTTAAATAATGTAATTAATTTTTCTAACACTTTAAATAAGCATATATTAATAATTTACCCAGATTCGAATGAGATTTCCCTGACAATAATGACTGTTTTAAGTCCATAATGGTATCCTTAGTTTCCTTAGTTTGTGGATGAGTGGGACCCAATACTTTCCGCTCTTGCTCCAAAACTTGTTGCAGAATTTTAAGGCCTTTTGTTATATTTTTATACTCGTAGATTGTACGTCCTAGCCAGAACTTGGACCTAAGAGTGTCAGGGTGTTCTTCGCCTATTTTTTTTACCCTCAAAGTGAGGACTTTTTTAAGACGGTCTTTGGCTTCTGGGTAGTTTTTTAATTTGTACATACATACTGCAATGTTGTGTTTTGTAGACAATGTCTGCACATGATTCTCACTCATTTCTCTTTCTTGCCATTCACAAACTTGTTCTAAAATTTGTAGAGCTAAATCAAAGTGACCGTCCCTGTAATACACAGTTGCCCTTTGTTGCTTTCCAATAATTGTGTACGTGCTATTCTGGTCTAGAGGCTGATTAGAATTTAACACTTTATTTGATAATTCAATTGCATCATCAAATCTGTCAAGATGTGAAAGAACTTGTACAATGTTGTTGGCTGTGGCGATTGTTACTGTATCGTCTTCCCCAATATATTTCTTCTGTTTCTCCCACACGTCCTTAAAGGTTGCGAGTGATTCCTTATGTTGTCCGTTTGCAAACAACGCCTTTGCTAATGTCAGTTCCATGTGAATGGTCTCCATGTGGTTTGGTCCTAAAGCGTCTCTCAGTTTGTTAGTTGTCGAGTTGATAAAAGTTAGTTGCTGAGGGTACATTCCAAGGTCATAAAGTAGATTGGAAATTGTTACGGGCACAGTAGGAAATTTCTTTATTAATTCCATGTGGTTTGAGGCGTACTTCCAGACATTTATCGTATGTTTAATATCACATTTTGAGAGGGATTGAAGTGCTGGCATTTCTTCAATTAGCAAAGACAGAAATTCAGATTCTTGGTTTGAGGAACATAGGTTAAATTGAATTACTTTTTGAAAGAATGGATTGACAGTAATTTCAGAATCGTTTATGTTTATTAGGGAGTATGATTTTAACAGCGTAAGAGATTCAGGCAGAGTTTCCTCTGAAAGGTTTAAAGCAGCGTTACTGACGGAGTGTAGTTCGTCTATGTTTTCTTGCAATGGCATCGCTGTATTTCTAAATTTCTTAAGAAATTCCAAGTGAATGCCTTTCGGGTCGAGATAACAAAGTTTTGCCAGACGGGCGAAGGCTGTTTTCGTTATATGCCGTAAAGAATGCATTTGGGTAATTTCACAAGTGCGAGAAGTAAATTCCTTTGCAAGCTCTTTTTTGTCAATTCCACTGAAGTGGCGTATTAGTGTTTCCTTATAGTTAATGCCAGAAAAAATGTTTAATAGTTCTTTTATATGATTTTCGAAATTAAACTGACCTTTATCAAACGCAACGGACTTTGATGCACATACTGGTGTCATTTTTAGGCTATTCTCCGCCTTCGAAGTTGCTTCTGCTAGTTCAGCTTCGCAAATCTTTTTTTTAGTTTCGATGGTGTGAGGATGATTGGGGCCAAGGACTTCTTTTTGAAGGACTAAAGCTTGTTCAAGAAGCTCTAAAGATTTTTCTCTGCTTGAAAGGCAATAGTGCGTAACTCCTAACCAGTACATGGAATGAAGGGTATGTGGATGTTTTTCACCCAATATGGTCTCACTCAATTTCCAAATATCTTCAAATTGTTCTTTCGCCACTAAATATTTTCCTTGATGAAAGAGACAAACTGCAATATTGTGCCTAGTGGTTAAAGTCTGATGATGTCGATCTCCCAATTCCTTGAGTCTCCATTCCAATACTTGGTTGAATATTGCTAAAGACAAGTCCAATTGGCCTTTTTCACCCAACCAAAGGGCAAGATTGTGCTTTGTGATTATCGTAAGTGGATGATACTCACCCACGGTGTTTTTGAGGGATTTTAAGACTTTTCCCCACACTTTCTCAGCTTCTTCAATCTTGTTAAGATTAAAAAGAACAGCAGCCATGTTGTTTGCTGTAGCGAGTGTTGATTCGTGTTCTTCTCCAAGAATTTTTTTTTGTTTCTGCCACAGTTGTGAGTACATTTCAAGTGATTTCTCCCAATTCCCAGTCCCTTCAAGTGCCCTAGCCAGATCATGTTGCATTGCCAGAGTCGTAGTATTGTGTGCCCCTAAAACATTCTTGAGGGTTTTATAATTTTTACTTGTAAAAATATACATCTGTGAGTATAAACCGAAATCATGGAGTCTGTTGGAAATTTGAATAGCCGTATTCGGGAATTTGATAATTATATTATTGTAGTGTGAGGCGTATTTCCAGATACTTAAGACCTGGAGAAGGTCGGATCTTGGAAAAGGACCTAACTTTTGAACTAATTTAGTAAGATTTTCAAGAACGATAAATTCTTCATTGGACGATTTCATTTTGATTCGGGTGACTTCTTGCACTAAACGATGGGTTGAGATTATGCAATTTTCGAGTTTGATTAGTGAATAGGCTTTCAGTAATGTCATTGCTTTTTCAGTCATTTTTTCGGAGTATTTTAAACACGATAAGTCACTTACCATTGTCATTTGTTCAATAAAATCTAGGGAAATGGCATCATGATCTAAATAAGCAATTCTATGTAAAATTGAAGATGCCAAATTACCTAATTCTCCATGAACCTCTTTGATCTTAGCAAGTGTGATGTCCCACGTGTTGAAGGTTGTTTTCGCAAATTTATGCGAAATCATGCACAATTTTTGATTGAGTAATAGACCTGTCTTTTTCCCTCTTGTATCAAATTCCTGTAAATAATCTCGAATGGAATAAGACTCTCCTTTTACGGAGTTCCGCCGTTGCTGAATAATGTAGACCACTGCTTGTTGCGTCGCTAATGGGTGGTTTCCTAATCTTCCACAGAGCTGATTGACAGCATTGTCATCTTCGTCAGTCTCAATGTTTAGGGTACGTTTGACGAACTCCACGGCGTCCAAAGTTTCCCATTCTTCGAGTTCAATTAACTTCCAGTCTTCATATGCAAAAGATCGATTCCTTGATGTGATAATTGTGAACGTGTTTTCAGCTTCATTTATGAGTCGGAGGCAAGCGATGAGGTCTTGGTGAATGTCGTCCACGTTGTCGAATATTACAAGCCATGATAAAGAGACCACATTGGAAATGACACTGGTGACTAAATCTTCAAATAGTTCGGGAGTATTTCGAATCTTCCCTCCCGAGTCTTCCACCTTAATTCCAATTTTCTCGGCCAAAGTGATCAAAGAGTGATTGATAGTTGCTTCACTTTCACAGTTAAACCATGTGCAACTTGTTTTTCGTTCACCGTGAAAGTCTTGGACGAATTTCTTGATAAGTTCAGTTTTGCCGATTCCTCCCAGTCCGCTTATCAACGTTATCTTATGATCTGAGTTATCGTAACTATCTCGAAGTTGGTTTAACTCTCGCTGGCGACCCACAAAGTGTTTGATTGGTTTACCCACGTTGAACCAAAGTGGCCAAATTTGACGATTGCTGTATGATAAATATGGGCGAAACTCCTTTTTCAGTGATTCTTCAAAAAAACATTCAGGCAATTTAACGATTTTAAGCATAACAGATTTTAAAATTACGAAAAAATATCAACCTGATTTTTGTAGAGCCTAATTTTACTGAAGGAAGGCAAACAGAAAATAAATTACCTGCAGTCAACATCATATCCATGTTGCGTAGAGTTTTCCATAGAGCATCTTTTGTAGCTGCAGGGCCCTTCCTTAATAACCATCTTGTAAGGATATTGATAAATAGTTCGTAGGGGTTCAAATTACCACAATTGTATTGAAATTGTTTGAAACTCAAATCGACCACATCCAGATCCAATTCTAACCAAAACTCCCGCCACCGAACCACCAAATTCGGCTCTTTTATGAGCACTTCAACTATTTGAGGAAGCTCGTTTCTATCCAGCGGGGAAGGGTCACTTTGGTTTGACATATTCGATATATTATCCTACACAATTTTTCATAAGTTTGACTAAAAAATAACAACAATCTCAACTTAAAATTACACTTTTGATTATTTTAGTTACATTTGTGAAATAATTAAGTGTGTACTCAAAAGACTTGACATTGACGTACACAACAATGAAATGCAACTTGATAACAGGCTGCGGGGTTTCAGTAAAAGTTTTCTACTATTTTGAATACCACAAGAGAAGGTTTTGTAACTTTATTGTCAATAACTAATTGAATTCAGTCAGTCAAGGGTCAATAGGATTTGGAAACTTGTGCTAACTAGGGTAGAACCAGAGATGCTAATCAGCCATTTAAAATAAAATAAGAATACGTGTCTTGATAGTCAACATTAAATCTAACTCTTGCTATTGACATAAAACTTTATGATAAAAAATATTACGGGGGAGGGTGGGGTTATTAAATAATTCTGAGATATTTATAAATTGATAGGAAATTCGACCTGTAAAAATGTGATCAATTAAATTATGCACAATTGTGTTACAAAACTGACAACGTATTGCTCATAACAAAAGTGTGAATCGCTTATCTGCCTGAAGATAAATTGCCATATTGATTAATAAACTTTTTTTAACGAGCAGAGCTGGGCCCAGCACAGTTGTTTTCTTTGTCACATGGTGCCGCAAACCGATTTAGAACTGTCAATGTGCTGTTCTGCACTATGCTTTTAAATTTAGAAGCACAGCTTTGCTGTACTCAACTGTGGTGTTTATTAAGCGCAAGTGTGCTGTTCTGGACTGTACCTTTTTTCGAAGCATAGTTGTTCTGTTCTGAAGGAACTGCGCTTGTAAAAGTCTTACCAGGTAGGTGTTGTGAGCTTTAGCGTATATCTTTATATGATAAACAAAGCTCTTATTTAAGTGTGTGTGAGTGACAGAAGATAATTGAGAGTAAATGATGATTGCATTCATTACGACTATGATTCTAGCGTTGAATTTGTAGATTTTCAAACAACTTAACGAGCAACGATATAATAACCTAAATAAACTATACCATTACAGACATAAAGAAGTAGCGATAACTCTTTTCAGACCATACATTGATTGTCAACAGAGCAAAACCATTCATGTAAAATTGATGACAAATTTAGAGTTATAATCATACCCCAATTGATTTTCTGAATTGGAGCACTTCAAAGCGCACTAGACAGCGTACTTTGACTCGAAAGTACGCGCAGCCATTTGAGTTGAATTTGATATAATTTGTAGATATTGTATCATACCTTATTTGATTTTAATGTACTTTGCGCCCCGGGGTGCTGATAAGCGCTCTCAGAACCCTTAAGTGCAGTTGATGATAAATCGCAACCGACGTTTTCACGTAGGCAATCCAGCGCAAAAATCGCCGCGCAGTTATCTCAATGCGTTCTCCAGGTATTTGTGCCACATACGGACTTACGCACAGACGCAAAATTCGATGCCACGAAGGAGTTTTAGCTCTTTAATATTGTTGCACTTGCGCTCCATTATGCAGTGTTTGAATTTTTTGTAGACCATTGTGATGTGCTGTTCCGTGCTAAGCAATGCTTGAGTGCTAGTTTGCTGTGCTGGGGGAATGTTTTTAATTCTACTGTGCTTAGTTACACTTAACAAATCTTGAGAATAATATTTAACTGTGCTGTTTTGTGCCCACGGTTACTGTGGCATAACTGTGTGTGCTATTCTGTGCTATAGCCCAATCAGCCCAGGTCTTTTACCGAGGTATTTATCCCCCATGTATTATGTCTGACTGAATAATTTATCAGAATGGCATAACATCATGGGTACACAATAAACCCAATATTTATTTTGCTTGTTTTTTATTTACAACATGGATTTTGACAGTATTCTGATTGAACAAAACTTTACGTGCACAGGAATTGAAACTGCCCTAAACGGTTTTCCTTTGTTGATTTTTTTTTCAAACATTAAATCAGCAGCAAAGGTTTATGGACGACCACTTTGAGATGAAACCGACAATCAGCTATTTATCACCCATTGAAGTTGTTAATATTTTTTTTGCGATAAACACCTTATCTATATATTTTTTTCAAGAATGTTTAACAAACTGTACAGAGCCGTACGTAGTTAATAGGGCTTGGAAAACAATTAATTTATTGGTCCCTTAAAAATTCTCAGTTACTAAGAACACGCGTATTTGATTGCATTTTTATTATTTAGTACCTTTAAACAAGGCTTTCATTATTCGTATAACTATTGTAGACGGGAGAAATATATTAAACCGATTTTACATGGGTATTGCGATCGTGATTAAAATTAATAAATTATTTTTTTAAGATCGTTGTCTCTAAAGGCCTAAATCTCAAATATACGACCTACTTTTAACCTACTTTGGACTGATAACAGTAGTTTTGTCCGAGAATTTTCTGCTTATTAGATTTTTAATCTCTTTATTTTATCTTATAAGATGTAGATCTTACAATAACAATTATAAGCCCGTAAAATGAACACCTGCCGAGCGGCTTCTCAGGTGTCAGGCCTTGATATATTTTTGAGAGTGGTACCTTAAGCCCCCGGGCCAAATTCCGAAAGTACCGTTTCTAGTATTCACAGGACAATTTTTCGAAAGATTCTAGATATATTCTTCAGTACCTAAAAAATTTCCAAATTAATTGATAAAATAGACATTAATCCGTAGCGTAGTATATAGCGATAGATTACAAGGACCCCGGGTGTTTAGACTTGTTGCGACCAAAACTAAGGAAAAACTATTTTTATGTTGAAAAAGGTGATGCAGCCACTTTTATCAGAATAATTTTGAGAGAAATGGAAATCGAACCAACAATTGCATCTGATCAATGAGAAGCAACTTCTCTCCAGCCTAAAGGCTGCAAACATGAACTGACAAATACTGTAAATCACTCTTATTTAATTACGTTAACGTAGCGTAATTAACTTGGGATTCACTCAATAATTAACGTAATTAACGTTAATTTAGCATGCAATCATATTCACGGGTATCAGCCTCAAATCACGGGCGCTTAAGGTACATATAGGCTTTTAAAGTACTTTCGTAGTTTAGAGTCCGGGCACGATTTGGTACCATTCTCATATTTTCCACTCCTTCCTATCGTCCATACGCCCATCAACCTGTATACACATATTTTTATTGCAACTCCAAACGTATTTATGTTCAGTAAATTTAGTAGTTCAAAAGATATTTTGCTACTCGGCATTGGGTGAGATTTTGCATTTTTAATTTATAAAAATGACAGAATGTCATAAAACCTTACAAATTGTTACACCACACGATCTTCACGATTTAAGTATGTGTCTACACAACAAAACACAGTTAACTCAAAATTGGTTCATGTTTTTCAACGCGTTGCATGTGGACTGTGCTGAAATTGAACATTGGAAACATCAATACAGAAATGGTAATTTGAAGATGTACGAACTTTTTTTTGACATTCTTCAATGTTGGCAAAGGCAAAAGGGACCTCAAGCTACTTACCACGTTTTATACCACGCTTTAGGAGACGTCGGAGATAAAATTGCAGCAGGTATTCTATTTCAATTTAATAAGTATCGTCAGATACTTTATGTGAACGCTCCTGGTGTCTGTTAGTCCGTTAGTCTGTAAATCTGTCCGTCTGTGAAGGCAATAACTTCCGAACGGTTTCACATATCGACTTCAAACTTCGTACACTTGCTCTAGACCCCCACAACTTGGATAAGTTCGCTGATGGACCCTGTAGGAACACATTCAAGGTCACAATAAAAAGGTCAAACTTTTGACCCTATGTTAAAAATAAGGAAACATTTTTTTCGATATTGCTCCTAAACCACCACCGCATGCTTTATGTGATGTACAGGGACTCAAAAAAAGCCCCTAACGGACCCAAAAAAACCCGACCACTCACTAAACGGGGCAAAAAAGATTATGGGTTTAAATGACACACTGACCTAGGACAATAGGTTTAACATAAAACAAAAAACCCCCACAACCTTGACCACACCCCCAAAGTGGCAAAATGAGATTATGGGTTTAAGTGACACACTGACCTAGGACAAAAGGTTCTAACATAAAACCACGACCTTTACCACACCCCAAGGGGGCAAAATGAGATTATAATAGGTCCTAATGGTTTCAAATAGGGCTAAATGGTTTCAAATAGCCCCGAATAGTTTTAAAAAGTTTCAAATGTCTCAAAATGGTGTCAATTAGTTCAAAATGGTTTCCAATAGCTCCAAATGGTTTCAAATAGCCCTAAATAGTTTCAAAAGTTAAATTTACAGTAGAAACCTGACGATACTTTCTTAGAGCGTTGTGAATGGTTTATTTACACTTACAATAACAAAAATGAAGAAAATTAGATGTTTCCAGGTTATATAGTTTAAATTTCAAGAAATCTAAGCATCGTTGGCAGCGCAGATACACTATTAAGCTTACGAACGCTAATACAGTAAAAAGTTTTAGAAAGATAATGTCCATTGTACTGCGATACAAAAGACCTTTGTTTAGGAGTTAATTGAAGAAAACAAACCTTTTTCCATGAATTAAATCAAACTTTTAATTTTTTTCAAACTGACCTGTTTTATTAAGAAGCGAAATGATGCTTAATGAAAAGGGTCGGTCTGTTTCTCTGTCTGCCTGTACGTCTTTCTGTCGGCAATTTATTTGAGGATCGAATTAACGTGTTAACTTGCAGTTGTTTGCATTGGATTCAGTATTTTTCAAGGACCTTTGGTTTTAAAATGCTGCTACAAAGCGCCCTGGTCAACCTTATGCACGCCCAAGAGTGCAAAATTATTAAAGGTCATTGGGTCAAAAAATGTCATATTTTTAGTTTTGTGTTTTTCGGTAGGATTACAGTACTATAACAAAATGGGCAGTTTCAAAGTTTAAAATTACCATAAAATTAAAATGTTCCATGCCTTTTTTTGAAATTGTATACTGAAAGACAATAAAAGCTTTAAACGTATTGGTTCCGCTACTTGTTGATAACCATTTGATATGGATTAGTCAGTATTAACCCTGCCTAGCATTTTACGTTAATTTAATGACAATCCAAAACATTTTTGTCTTTTTTAGACTGTGTAAAAAATTATCAAAAGGACCGGAACTCAAAATCAAGATTAAATGGTATGTCTTTAAGGAAAGATCTTTATAACGGAGATATACATGGCACCTCTACTGCTACAAATACAACTGAGGATACTACCCATCTCCAATCACTTATTGATGAACCGTTAAATATAGAATCGTTGACAAAGTCTTCGATAACTGATACAATCACTGTATGTGTCCATGTATCACAAAGTAAAGATCATTTACTCTATTTTCGCAAGACATTAAACAAAATTTCGAACAGACTCTATGAACTTGGGATGTACCCTGAAATGTTAAAGTTCTCTACATTAATTTACGAAAGACTCAAAAAACATTTACCAAGTGATCGTGTGACTTTGTTAATGGAACATAATTTAGCCAAAGCATTGTTTGCAAATGGTTGTTGGGACGATTCGTGCAAACGTTATAGTAGCCTGTGGAAAAAACAGAAAAAGTTGCTACCTGATGATTTTGCAGCCGCCATTGCTCATAATTATACAAGAATCCTTATAAGCAGGGGTAAACTTGGGCTAGCGATAGAAGTATTGAAAGAATCTGTGGGAGAAAATGAAGATTTGATAAATTGGAAGACTAATCTTGCTAATCTTCTACGTGAGGAAAAGAAATGGGACTCAGCGTTAAGAATGTATAATCAAATTAAAGAATGGCAAACTGCAACATGGGGAGAAGAACATCTTCAAGTTTATTGTACGCGACAAGATGTCGGATTGACTTATTTCAAACTAAACAATTTTGCTGAGGCACTAAAAGAATTCGAAGCTGTTACAGAATTTAAAAAGGAGAAATTAGGTGAATCACACCCTGATGTAAGCAGATCAATGTACTGGTTGGGCATTACGCAATTTAAACTTGGGGATGAAAAAGCATCTATTAAAACTTTAAAGTGGGCTAGAGAGAATCAAATGCAGGTTTTAGAATATTGGCATCCTCACACTCAAAACACTGACGACATTCTCATAATAATTGAAAATAGTTCTAAAAATAAATGTGACCCTTTTAATTTACTTATGACCCATAGTTTTTGAATGTTATGCAAGCTATTTTAAATGTAGATGTAGATTTTTTATTTGGCAAGCCATACCAAATCACTTTAAGTTTGTTTTTGTGCATAATATTCGACAATGTTTGCAATAAAATACGATGGTTTATCTAATTGTATGCTTATACCTATTGTTTATTTATCTGATCGATGGTGAACAGTTTCTATTTTACAATCAAGTACTCTGAAATATTTTGATCTTAACGTAATTAGAATAGCAGGATTTCTTTTAATCTTTAAAAAATAATGAATTTAAAAATCACAATTGAAATTCAAGATAATTATTCATAACTAAATAGAGTAATAAAAGCCTATTAAAATAGCAATAAGGGCTACAAATGAATTATTGAGATTTGTTTGAGGGGCCGATGAATTTGCCTGCCAAAACTCTTCCGGTTTGTATTCCTCATCAAACTGAACATATTTAGTGTGATTATTTTTCGTAGGAAGTCTTCCATCTTTACTGAATGGCATAACAACTCATGTTCCCCATATCTGTGATCTTCCTGCAGTTTCTGAATTCTATCTGGAGTCCAGTCAATCACAGAGTCCAT
>JAQFYJ010000228.1:0-16244 GCA_034694685.1 Isotoma anglicana | reverse complement strand
GGGAAATTACCCTTTTTCATATGTAAACTTTTTCAAAACACCCTGTAAACCAAAGTAATAGCTTTGTTACATTACAATACACTTTGTATTTTATAGCAAAGACTTGCTGATTGCTGCCTACATTTTTTTATATTTTTTACATTCTTGATGGCGATGTGATGATGATTTGATGATGGAGATGAGAACAGAGAGGAATGGGAAAAGAACAATGGAAAATAATAATGAAGACTATAAAACCCTGTACTATTACACGTAAAGGCTTATCAAACAAAGTTTTATGGTGTCTAAAATTCTGTAGTCTGGTAAAAAATTTTATGTTCTTATTTATCAACTCTCATATCTCGACCTGTGAGCAAGTTGTAACCCACTAGGAAGCCATAATGATTTCAGCATAAACTTCGTTCTTCCAAATCAAATTAATTTTTAATGGTCACTGCCGTTCTCTTCCATTATTCCTCCATGCACCAAGTTCCATTAAAATATAACTAACTCGACATACACATCAGTCATACTACACTAATAAAGACTCAGGTACTTACTCTAATAAAATCACCTAGATTGTGAGTGAATGTATAGAGAACATTTAAACGAACAAATCATTAAAATATACCTTCGTAATATTACATTATACATACGTATCTATGATAAGATGCAGAGAAAAACTAAACCAACGAACCATTCATACATACCTGTTTACATGCTTAGTAATGACATAATAATAAGTAAAGTAAAGCTAAATAAATCCCAAGTAAAAATGACTTGTGCTCCAGAACCTAAAGAATAAACTTTTTTACTATTTGCAATAAGTATTATTGCCCTTATACAAAATGGCGAAAAAGCTCTTGACTCTTGTCTACAATTTATCAGGTTTGTTATAATATACTACAAAAAGCTTTGGAAATGGTTCGTCCCTGAAAATGTTTACACAATTAGAATTTGCGTGTTTCTATCCATGCAAGAGCACAAATACCACATAATATATTTAGTAGAGCTATCTTGAATTTGGATATCATCATGTTATCTGATAGGAAGATCTAATGATAATATATAAATGATGTGGTGGTGGTAGTATTATGGACATGGACTAGCAGTGGTAGTTGGTTTATTCGATTGTACTAAATAATTTTAGAAGCATTATTGTTACCTTGTTAAGCTTTTCCTGTTGCTAGTTGCTCTCTGATAAAAGACTAAGGCTAAGCTACTTATTTCCTACTTAACTCATGTTCCAGTCCAGTGAAATATGCATGAAAAGTGGCCAAAAACCCTCGTCTGACTTGTCTTCAAAAATAAAATAGATTCACTCTCTCTCTGTCTCTCTCTTGCTCTACCTAATCATTATTATTTTATTATTATTATTAGCAAAAGCAAAGGAAAAGGGTTTGTTTTTCCTCTATTATACTAATGAATTATGTATTTTACTAACATTAAAAAGACTTGTGAATTTCCACGTGTAATATCTACTAGTTGGCTTTGGCTTTGACTTTCGTTAAAAATTCATAATGATAAGCTACGTTGAATATTCAATAGGGAAGGATGTCGAAACCGAAATCTTTTAAGGGGAAAAAGAGCTTTGGTGATACAACCCTCGCATTGAATATTCACCGCCTACAAAGTCAAGTCAACCTGAAGTTATTGCACGAATTGGATTTCTATTTTAGAGACCATTTGTCTCCTATATGCTTGCTAGTTAATACTACCTTTAAAGTTTTTATGCATGTAAATTATGTATAAAAGTTAAGGAGCTAAACATTTTAAATATACAATTTTATACAAGAAGCATTTAGAATGACAGCTCTGACGCTCATAAAAACATGATGGATGACAGTTTATGTAAATTTATTTTGACAATTGCACTGAAATAGAAATTTCAAAATTTTAATTCTTTTATCAAAATCCCTTAGCTTACAAAGTAAGTACAATGTCTACCTACCCATTACTACAATCATCTAAAAATTGTTCTGACAGGACAAACGATCCGATAAAAAAATCGAGTAAAAAATGAGTGGAAAACTTTTTCCCATTTTGATAATGCTTGCTACACATTTCATCACCGATCTTTAACCATGTGCATCATTCCCATTCTCATCATCAAAAGAAGATAAGTGTCTGTGTGACCAACCGGGCACAATCTGTTCTTTTAGGTGAAAAGATTTACTACCAGTAGGCAGGGTCGGTGGTACAGCGAAGAAATTTATAAGTGCTGCGAGGGCTCTTATGGTGTACACTCTCTCCGGAGAAATTATCGGAGATTGAGTGAGTCGGCATATGGAGCAAGTAGAAAAGTTTCATTTCATTTTCACATTTTCCAACTCATATCAGACTGGGAGGGAGAGAGAAGACCATAATATCATAATAAAAAGGAGTAGTGTATAAAAAAGCTGATGTTTTTCAACATTTCCCCTCACTTAATAGACTGTATTATAAATGGCGTCGAGTAGAAAACCCGAAAAGTGTGAAATGGATCGAGAGGGGAAGTTAATTTTGGTGGGGCGTGAAATTTTTTTAGAAGAGGAAAAAGTGCCTTTGACTACTTTCTACTCTCTCTCTCTCTCTCCTTCCTTTCCATACTTAACTCCATAAAATACCTATAATATAATACCGACATTCTAATACTACACTCATATATTACTTATGTACCCATGTACACCTCTTATTACAATCTACAAGCTCATTTTTTTATATAAACCACTAGAGGAGACCAAATACTGGAATTTACTACAAAGTAAATCAGATGCAATGCACATCTCTCTCTTCTTATGTCTATTAAATACTTAATATCAACCTACTCTGTCCTGTCTAGCACCTTCACTTTCATTCTAAAGCTGCACGCTTGCTTTCTCATTGTGTTTAAAACACAAGAGAAAGCAAATCGGTAACTAGAAGGAAAGTTTCAAGGAATAAGGAGCACTTCCACTTACACTGCTACACCTACTTGAGTTGATATTATTATATCATATAGGAATTCTCTCTGTTACACTCTGTAATAATAAGAAAAGAGATTAAGGGAATGCGCACTGAAGGGGAATCGATCTCAAGTCTCAAGTATTATTATTATAAGGAAGAAGGCAAGAAAATCCTTGGTGGAGAAAATCTGCCGATTTAAAATCCCATTTTTCTCCCCTTCATATAAATGGCCACATTAGGGAAATTTATCGATCTTCTTATATACTAATCACTTCTTTCTTGACTCTGTGTTTACTTCACACCACCATCACTACCGCTACCACCAGACCCAGACCAGACCAGACCACCACCACACCGGCATTCAACATTTAACCGGAGAGAGATTTTAGATTCTTCTTTTAAAAAGAAGGCAATCCTTTGGCCTATTCTTCCCTTCCTTCTTATCTCTCCCGTCTAGGTTTTTATAGATTCTTCATTCCCTTTTCTCAAGTTTGCTTACAGTTAGTATTCGAAGAAATTCCAAAAGCTCTTTTTCAAGATTACTTTCTTAACATGCCTATTTCGTTATGATTATCACATTACCTTTACGGCTTGCCAGAGATACGAGGAGAGATTTTCTACGAGGCTTTTACTCCTCATCCTTGTCAACACCTACCTACCATTTGTTATTAGATTGTAGAGGAGGCTTTCAACACAATCATGCATCCTACTTTTAGGTGACTTTATCGGGTTTCAAGGATTATTTTGGCTCAGGATTACATAACAGCAGCATCCAACACCGTATTACTAACTATTATGGCCAGAGTGTAATAATAAGCTCTATCCATGCAGGAGAGAGAATAATCTACTTGTATATTATACTCCTAACTTGTGAGACTTGTGACATTATGCATGTGTCTAATCTTAAGTCCAAACCGACCAGGACAAGATCTTATCTTTATCGCTTAGGGGTTGAGGTTCATTTCTTTCCCAGTATAGAAATAAAGATTTAATGAGTGTGATGAATTCAAGTAGCTCGTTCTTAAAATGTATCAATTGACAATTTTATACTGTAGTGATAATGAATAGATTCTTGTGCTTTTCAAATTTCAATAATAAGTTGTTTTTGTGTAGTATTGTGCTAAAGAAGAGATAATATTATTAATAAATGTTATTAGGGATGGGAAGAGTGCCGTTATTATTATGTGTTTAGTTAGGGTGTATGTGATTTGGTATAAAAAATGATGATAAAAGTTGGATAATTTGATGTAGACAAGTGTGCAAAATGTTCCTTAAAGAAGTAACAGGATGGAATATTTCACATCAAAAACAAACATGAAGTGTCTGATAAGCTTCCGAGGAATAAAAATATGCTATCATCATCGTCAACAGAGTTTGCTTACTTCTGTTCTATCTATGGGTGGTGGTAGTGGTGGTTTGAAAGACATTTATACATGACAAGAGACAGAATGAGATACACAGCCGGGGTCAAAAAAGGGTACAGAAATTGGCACACATGTGAGGAATGTGTAAAGTGTTTGGTAATAAATGTTGTAAGACAAGACTTCATATGTAAACGGATATGTTTATCCATTGGCCTATAGTATCTACATCTGTCTTTGGGTATCTTCCTCCTTACTCGCCATTTATCAGAAATACCACTCTGACGTCTGCCTTCTCCTTTCTTTATACACTTCAGGGTGTAAAAAATTGGCCACTTTAAAATCTTAAATGCGTACTATTACCTCAGGACATCAAAGACTAAAACCAAAGTCTAACTTTAATATATCTCTTCTGCCTGTACAATACAATTAGAATACAAGATGGTAACTGACTGGTATGGTGTGCTGAGCTGATACTCACGACTTGTCGTACAAGTTAATTCCTTTTGAAAATTAATTAGAATTAATTTGAACTACAAAGTCTCTGTAAGACGAGTTGTTTGTTTTGCATTATTACGTGGCATGCTCCAAAGCCTCAAGAGAAGATGTTTTAAAACATCCAGCAATAACTCGCACATTCTACCACACCACAAAAAAAATCCCACATGAATGCAGCATGTAGTTTAGTTTAGTTCCTTCAAAGTAATTTATAAGTAAGCCCTAGTTCTCAATTTGAAGCTGTTTGGTATGTAAGATTCAGATGTAAAATTTTTTTGGCAGTAGATGAGAAAATATATGGGAGGGTGATGATGAGCCAAAGGTTTCAGGATGGTTGAGTCTAGTATTACATATGGGTGGAGTGTACTACACATGTAATTTCTTGTGGCATTTCTTTCACAAGAGACTAACATAACATACCACAGGAATAATATTAAAATTTAAAACATTTCACTATTTGGCAAATAACAAATTCTCAGCTTCAAATCTCCAGCTATTTTAAGTCTCTCTACTCAAGGAATAAATCACTCACGTTTGGAATTCCATCAGTAAAGCCAAGCCACACATTCATTTTCTTAACTATGTTACGTTCGTCTCCCCTAATTACCATTTTACATTTAGTGTTTTCTTACAAAACAAGCACTCCACCACTAACCAGCACCACCAACAGCATATCAACACCACCGTACGTAGTATTAACTAAGGACCCTTAATTTCTAATTCTACCCTGTGAAGAAAACTTCAAGAAATATTATGACTACTTATTATCCATGATGATTGTAAAATGTTTTCTTGCTACTGTCTCTATGTATATTGCGCATTCACCCAGGAATTAGAGGTTCATCAAATATGCATAAGACAAATACACGAACCCTTTACTTTTACTGTGAAACTCTTAATGTAATGATATGCCGTGTTCCACTATTTCACCACGTTATACATACCAAAGTAATTTCACTTTACATTACAGCATTGTTTCTCTTGTGTATAATCTCCTCTAATAGCAGAGGTGGCTTGGGTTAGCTATATAAAGACTTTGGAAACAGTAATTGTCATGCCTTTAAAAGCCTGAATCGGATAAGAACATCAATTAATGTTTTGTACCAATAGACAGTAGTCCGTTGTGCTGTACTGACTGTGCATTACCATCAAACATGGCACAACACAACCCCATAAATGTTCCAGGTTGAATTTTCAATAAGGAAGAAAGCAAACTCATTGATCATAATTATGTCTTTGAGAGAGAGGGAAAGAAAACCTTGTCAATATTTCATTGAGACTCCCAACCTAGACAAAGTTATTAGCTATATTTATATTTCCTATTCTATGAAGAATCCCTTCTTGCCTTTCTGTGTAAAGTAAAACCAAAGTTATCAACTAGTGTAGAGTGTAGACCAGACCACGAATGACGGGCGATTATGTCTAAAACCGATGTATTGCTTTCTCAATGGATGACCACATGGCACTGCATTATAACGTCTCAACGCTCTATGTATAAAATCATTATAACCATACGCACCTTTTACGTACTTATTTATATTTTATAGTGTGTAATGCTTTCCACTCTGACTTTAACTTCCTTTGGTGGTTGGTGACCATCAAGACCCCAAAATATCATCGATCATAATCAGGTAAAATGTCTCTTTTCTCTTACCCGTTGAAAGGGTAGGCAGCGGCTGCTGCAGCCGCAAATCCCGG
This sequence comes from Isotoma anglicana, assembly GCA_034694685.1. Classification (NCBI taxonomy): domain Eukaryota; kingdom Metazoa; phylum Arthropoda; class Collembola; order Entomobryomorpha; family Isotomidae; genus Isotoma; species Isotoma anglicana. The sequence continues at coordinate 9,783 of JAQFYJ010000228.1, read as the reverse complement.
GTCGTATGGATGATACATTGCAGGATAACCCCAAGCACTCGGTCCCAATCCTCCTTCTTTCACATCTGATAATCCTCCACCCTGAAAGTCACAAAATAAACCTGAACCTCAAACTCTTGTCTTCTTCCTTTTACGCACACACATTATATACATTCATTACAATCCAAGTATTCCAAGTACAACAACAATAGCATGACAAAGGAAAAAAGTTAACACATTTAATAGAGAAAAAAGACCATCAACTCATACACTCACTACAAATATTATTATTATTATGGCCTTTCCCTTTCATCCGTTTCTGACCATCAGAAAGAGAGAGCACGAGGATAAAGAAGAAAGCTTATGTCTAAGAAGTTACCATTGTGTACTAACTGTAAACTTTTCCAATGATACGGAGAAATATCCCTACTACCTACCTACCTATATATATATATATTACTTTTTCTCATGATGATGATGATGATGTGTGATATATCTAAAACCCTGTATGTATACCATGTGATATATTAAACCTAGAAGAGTTTCTGAGAGCTCCTTAACACTCTAGAAAAATGGGGAAAGTAAAGAGGAAACAAATGAAGAAAAACTCTGGTTGACTCGTTTATACGGTGTATTCTCCCCACGCGAAAATATTTCTTTGCGTGTCCTAAAAAACTCTTGGAAAGAAAGAACAGGACAGAAAACAGAATTACTTTACTGCCACTATAACCTATTACTTACTCTATTTCTACATACAAAATACAAGTCTTTTACTTCACCCAGTTGTACTTTAGTGTTAAACTAAAGTATCTTTTTATATTTATTCATTCCATCCTAAAAGAAGACTGACTGGCCTAGCAGCCCTTTGCTTTTTAAAGCTACCCTGTGCCATGCCATGCATGCCACACTATATATACTTTAAGGTCTATGTTTGTCATACATAGTTCCTCTTGTTCTTGTAGATTGTACAGGAAACAAGAATTGGGTACAAAGTATATAATTTTAGATCGATTTCTTGTATTTCGAATAAACACTCCCGGTCTGGTTTGTTCCTCTGGGTAATTCACAACTTTGTTCTCCTTTATATCTAACTACAATTTGTATTTACTCTTCCACTATGTAAAGCGATATGATATAGAAGGTATCTTTTTCGGTTTTCCTGTCATTTCCCAAGTGTGAAGAGATGTCCATTTTTCATCCTTTAAGATAAATAATGTTCTTCAAGGAAAACAGTCCTCTAGGGAAAGATGAGGAGAGTGAAACCTAGATAGAAGAGAGCTAGCCTGGCTTACTTCCATATCATCGCCAATGGTGATGTGGGATTTGGCCTAATCTCAACTAATTATGTTGCTGCTGTTCTGATTTTTATTTTGTAATTTGTAGTTTTAAGACAGAAAACTGGCCAAAGTACTGAACATGCAGTAAGAGAGAAAAAGTAATTTATTCTCAATCCTCAACTCTCTAGAGGAATTCACAATCTTCTTCCTTCACTTACTTTTACCAACAAGAGATTTTACTTTACTCACTGATCTACTTCTAATATCAACTTAAGTCTCGACCCGAAGTAAATTCCATTATTATTATTATTGTTACTGAACTGAAACTGCTACTAACTCTCGTCGTCTCTCTAACAATTTTTTTCTCCTATTTAAAGGATGGGAAGGTTAGTTTTGGCTTGTCAAAATATTGACTTTCGGTAAAATAACTGGCTGTCCCCATTCCCATTAGTTATCCGACATTTTTCAGCTAATAAATAACCTTCCGTCCAAAACTTTTTTTCTCTCTTCTCTTTTCAAATCTATTTCTATTTTAAGCTTCATACCAACCAAACACGTTTTCTATTACTTAAATTACATGGTAACTTTTACATCTGAAGATGTAAACGTAAGTAAGTACTATTTAAATATCGTAAGTCATACTCATTGTAAGATTTATTTAAGTATTTATCAAAGTTAACTGTTTAGTACTGTAAACACACTATTTATACTCAAAGACTGGGCATCTCAATCTCAATGTTCTCAATCTCCCTATAAAACGCAGAAAGTTTTTTGAACTTCTCGCTGTACATAAAATATTAATGTTATAAAATCCTCCCTACCAGACAATTTAAACATCCGGGGCATGGCGATTGAGTACTTAATCTAATAAGTTGAATAGTAAAATGATAAAAAATATTTGCAACTAATTTTATTAGCTTAAAACCCTCTTCTAACAATAAAAAAGCCCACGATTAAAAAAAGCTGTCGACAAGTTATTTTTCTTAGTGAATAAAATGACCATGATACAAGATACTGTATAAAAGTGAAGTTCACCAGAGTGTTACCTATAACTGGTAGGGATAAAAGGAGAGGTAAAAAACCCACTTCCTTAATTGGTAATAAAACTTCGGGTCGTTGAATACGTGACATGGCGATGCATTGAATATTATTATTATTATTATTATTACTATTACTAACATTATGATCATTATGATATGACAGCCTCAAACCATTGCACACATCGTATAATACAGAGAGAGAATCCCATTAGCAAGTTTCTCTACACTATTATACAAGATGTTCACATAAAGAAGAGCTTCTAACTTGACTTTCCTCATCTGGACGCATTAACTAAGCTATAGTGCCATTAATTACACGAATTAAACTAGAAAACAGACTCATAATAGCCAAACCCCCCATTGTTTAGTATGTTTAGTTCCCATGTACATACACTTGATACTTGATATACGATATCTCTCGCTCCTCAATAATAGTTCCACTTCTAGACTGTTCTCATTTTTTCATTCCATCTCAAAAACCAAAACCACTGTGCAATGCGATTCGATTAACTGCGAAACATGGGTAAACATTAGTAGAAAACAAAGTAGCGAAACGCCCTATCAGATTATCTTCAAAAAAAAGGTGAGATGCGAAACAAGTCGAATGTGCTTAACTTCCATCCACATCGTGAGGAATCTTATCACTCATCCTCACGACAAGTAATTGTTAAAACCATTTTATAAAATCAAATCCATGTTTGTTTCCTTAAGTATATTATTTTATGTGCATGTTTTGCATTCATTCAATCACGTTTGAAACTTTTTTCCAAGTCAGTCCTTCATATCTAGAAATCGTGTGTTATCACTATTAACTGTAGATAGGTACAAGGATCTAGCTGATTTATACACTTCTGGGGACAATAAAGGACCTTCTGTCTCATAATCTTCAATCTTGCCATGCCAAGTACATAAAATAAAAAATTGACTCTAAATGCTACTCTCAAATATATTAGTTTTCTTCTACTTATAAAACGCTACTTATACAATACAAATTCATATCTTGACATTTCCTTCTGTCTTGTTCCATAAGTCTTGTCCGACTTTAAATGTTCATTTTATTTAATAATACAAAATACAATACACTAGCTACTAACTACTTTGACTAAACTACCTGAAATGAAATGAATTTTTTACAAACTTAACCCACCAACGAAACCAAACCAATGGCCAAAAGGGCAGGCAACAGGACAGACTACAATTACCTACTAGATTACTAGAAATGACAAGTTCAATAATAATACTCAAACATCAAGCCTCAAGGTATTCTGAGCTGACTTTGCATTGTTTTGCTATGTTTAATCTGTCGTTCTTTTTTAACTAACTAAAATGAAGGAGCCAAGTCAACTTGGATCTTTTTATGAAGTAGTTTTCTATCGCTTTCAATGTTCCCTACTTATTTACCAACCTCCAACCTACTATTCTTTCCTTCTACTTACTACTACTACATTTACATTGTCCCACTATCTCCTGTCCATCTCCTTCATTTACATGAGATTCATTCAATAATACATTATGATACATTGTCTTTCCATTGTGGATAATAACTCAAAAGTATTTTATCAACTAGGATAGCAGTAGCAGAGTAGAATTTCCACGAAATAAACCCACTATATACGTACAACCTACCTAATAAATTTATTATATTTTGATTAACAGTGCAGCTTTCACGGAGGCAAGGAATCACCATCAACTTGATCAATAGATGAATGTATCATCCTGTGTTGACTTTATACAAACGATGAAATGAACAAGCGTCATTTGTATTTGCAAGGATGAAAGATGTGAAACTTTTAAGACTGGACAAAGTTTGTAAGTTAAATGCAGACAGACTGATAGGGGGTAATGAGAGACAATGTAAAACAAGAGAAACCGGTAAGACGAGATCTTGTCATCGTGATAAAACCCTTATCTTCTTTATAATACATCCTTTTTTCCATTTTATACCTCAGGACGTACTAATATTATATTCACCTCGACATTGTACTCCGTATCATCGCTTGCATCGTATCATATACCTTTTTACTCTTTATCTTTCTCCGTAGGGACAGGCCAACGCCACATGTACCCTAATGCCTATGCTATAACCCTACCCGGTTTATAAGGTTAGGACTTTGGGACTGACAGATACCCTCTGGATTTTGGAGACTAGATCGTTTGCTGCTGGAGCGTTTTATTTTATCATCATCAGCCCTTATTTTCTTTCATACCTTTTTTAGAAACGCGATAATAATATATACACACTGTTATATTCATTGTCAGAGTGAAAAATTATATATAAGACTGGACTGCAAGTTTTTTCATGGAAAACAAACAAGCCAAAATAAAAATCTAAATTTCCTTCCGTCCTTCTGCTCTGGCTTTTGAGCTTATATTACATACTTAATACAACATTTTTCTTAATTCAATTCAGCACTGTATTTGTATTTACTATTTAGGTATTACGTGTATGCAAAATGCTAATGGGATTATTAATTGTGTCTCGAGGCTTATACATTCATTCTGATCTCATATTAAATTTTATGTTCTAAAAAATATTTCTTTCTTAAGGATGGCAATGAAAAGTTGGATGTTTTGTTGGGTCGTTTGATACTTGAGTAAGTACGAGTTAGTTATTAGATTGGCTAGCACATAATATAATATGATGATATTAACATTATTATTACCATTACCATTATTTTGTACAATCATTTTAATACTTCTATAACGTGTACAATGTAAAATCCAACTGGTAGCTATCTTCTATCTATCTATCTGAACCTGTAATCTCTAAAAGCAGGAGCAAGTATCAAAACTTTATACAGAAATGACGCCCATCTCCCTTATTATTTAATTTTCATTTTGTTCCACACTAAACAGTGATACAATTATCCTGCATCAAGTATCTACATTGAGTTTTTAATTACTTAACTTGTTTTTTTTTCTTACTCGTCTGGTTTCTTTCCTTTTCCATATTATCAGATTGATAAAAGTTGGCTTTTGCATGTTTGCTTGCTTTGCATTACCACTTACTTACTTTGTACTTAGGTTAAATTAAACTTGTTAGTTTTTCCATACAAAGCAAAACTAGTGAGTGAGTGAGTCAGTTTGATGAACAGTAATAAGTATGAAATTAAATCAAGTTTCTATTATGAATGAATACATATAATATGCATAAGAACATAAGACAAGCAAGGATACATTTATACAACCAAAGTGAATAAAACTAACACAGCTAGCTTCTTCTTCATAGTGATTTATGGGCTTGTTGATGTTAACGACTGACTTGTAACTACCTCCTGAGTAATTATGCTTATTACACAAACCTCAATGGATTTTAGACGTTGTTAACTCAGTGGGAAATTGGGAATCTGATAATTGCTACGAGCAATTTTTATGTAACCCTTGGCCTACGTTGGTGGTAATTTGATTACCTTATTCGCCTATGTATAGAACAAGTACAGAGTTCAGTTCAAAACTTCTTTTTTTACTGGATGGATGGCTGCTGTTTCTTATTATTTAATTTAATTCTCTCTTTTTGGACTCTGTCTATGTCTAACTGGACTGGAAAAGGGAACTCCTACAGGGTGTTTGAAAAAATGTCGAGTTTTTAAGCAATATTTATTTTTTGTTCTACCTTATTTTATATCGCTTCTAATTAGGCAAATTATTTTTTAAGGATTGGTTCGTTAGTTGGATTAGATACATTTATGAAGATGACTAAGAATATATTATTGCTGATTGTGGGGGCTCTTGTACATTTGCCATTTAAGGAAGGGAATTTTCCTTGGTAGAATTTAGTACTTTTCTTAATCTGGAAATATACCACGGATGGCTTTTGGTTGCATTATTATATTTGATGTGTATGCATATAGGTAATTTGAATATTTAGAATGGATTGAAAATGGACTTACATTCATAGAGTAGAAAGCATTAGCGGCTGCTGCGGCTAGATATGCGACTTGATCTGGGCTATAAGGGGGATTAGGTATTGAAGAAGAATTCGACGGTGTTGATCCTCCACCATGGTAAACCAAAGATGGGACTGACGATGCCAATCTTTGATAATTTAGTAATTCTGCAGGAGATTTTACACATGAACACAACAACTGGCGGCATGACGGGCATCCCACGGCACCTCCTGACGCTCCCCCTGAAGTCCCTCCGGATGGCGGACTGCTACTTCCTCCGTCCTCACTTTTCTCACTTCCACTCTAAAAACAATTAAAAAGTATGAATTCAATCTACAAGTAATAAATTACAACGACGACCTACCTATTTGGCACATGGAATTAAATTATACAATGCAAATTATATGTTATTATCAGGGATCATTTATTCACTTTCAATTAATATTGTTTTTATGAACAATCATTTTATTCGCAATCTGATCCTCAAGTGATTTAATGCGAGCAACTGATGCTGCAGGCATCAGTGCAAATAAACAACTATTATTTTCCAAGATAACCTTATCACCTCATTTTATCATGTTTTCTTTTGGATTTAATCACTCCCAATTACTACCTATTATTATCATTTGCATAAATAAATTATTATGCACTTCCTTGAGGCACTAATTACTTTATTTGATGGACGTATCCAATTCACTTCAAAAAACTAACATGATACATACAGCAATAACAAGGTATACATGTATAATTCATTCTAAATGAGTAACCTGCTTCCGCTATGCATTTCCAACATCCAACTTAATTAACTCACCCAGCCAGTGAGCCTGACTCAGGTTATAATAATTAATGTCTTATATTTTTTGCAAAAATAATCCTTGTATAAATTCAATTTACATAACTTATTATCGTTTTAACTCGACTTTAGATGTTTAGTAATGGAATTTAATCCAATTCCACTAATTCATAATTACTTTCCTTAAGTGCATGCAAAATAAGAAGACTTTTTAGGTACAGATCAGATATACAAATTACTTTTCCTCATTTAAACTTTAAAACCTGGGAAGCAAACTCATTTTAAATTTACTTTTAAAAACACGTTTATTATCTCTAATTTTATATTCTAATTCCCATAAATAAAAATCCAATTGATGCAATGATCTGAAAAACAAACATTTTAAATTTATAAAAAGTAAAACGACATACATTCATGATGACTGAAATAGAAATAAACTCTCAATAAGAGTTTTTCTATATCCTTTGTCTTCTTCTCTCAAAAACTTAAAAAAAGTTGATACGGGTAGAAGTAGAACAATTCAATAAGAAGAGAGACACATGTATATATGAATTCTTATATGAAACTAAACGGGAGAAAAGTTTTTTCTTGTAAAAATCCGAATCCAATGTTTTTTTACTCAGAAGTCCATTGCAGTTTATTTTAGTATCGTTTATGTGTATGTGGTTTAAATTTATATATTGAATTGAAAGTCCTGAGATTGAATAATATTCTATTTTATATATCCCTTCCGCTTTTTATACTTTTCACGGTCGGTTGGTACTTCGATCTCAATGTTCAATGTTCAATACACTCTCCTTGTCCTTATCCAATTGTTCGTATGAACTTTTTTTTTATAAATATATGTATGTCTGTCTTTCTCCGGAATCTGGAACACCTTTAACTTTACTTTTACTATTGTGTATGTACTCTATATTGTATTACTTTAGTTCACTAGAGGATTTGATATGAGCAACTAGACTTTCCACCTCCACTTCATATAGTAGACGAAAATACTTTGAGAAAGATTTGGGATTGAGAAAGGTTTCCTTCGTTCAGTTTCACCAACAAGTCCATAAGTCCAAGTTGAATTGAAGAAAACTCGAAGCTCTCAATTTTATCGGGTTGGCAGTGTGTGTACTCCACTGACACAACAAGAACAAGTTCAATAGTCAATAAGTTTATTGTCACAGTTCATCTATACTGTTAAATAAAGATAAATTTGTTTTCTCTTTGTAACTCGTAGCAAGTAGAAACATATATATTATTTATATTTAATTTATTAAATTTTTATTTTATATAAAGATATGTTTATCACGGGTTTTAGAGATTCAATTGTTTTTATTTTTAATTGTAAATCACTATTAACTTTTTATGATTATATTATAAAACTGCAAAAGCAGTTTTTCTTGCTACCGTTTGTTCATTTGCACTGGTAGGAGAAAGATCGTATTTTGGTAATTCCTTTTCCTTGTTGTAATCTTAAAATATAATGAAAAGATCAGAAAATTATTAGATGTTTTTCTTACATAAATTTAAATTTATATGAATAAATTATTCAGTGTGGGTTTTGAGATTTGATAAATGTAAGTGAAAGTAGGTAGATGTATGTATTACATTATAAATAGAGATAGTACATGAGATGATGTTTATTGTAAAGTAGGACCACTTGTGTATAACTTAATATATATTAATGTTTAGCCAAAATCGGACAAGAACTAATAGATCTGTTTACAGTTATGAGGTTCGTTTGAGATTGCTATGTGCTGAGTAGAGTTAAAAAGTTTTTAACTTTTTTTAACCAAGTGCTGAGTAGAGGACTTTGAGAGGATTTTGAGATGAGACAGTAAATCACAGAGTGACTGATGGACTAAAATCTTTCCTCTCTCGTTTCAACTAAGTCAGAGTCGGGTCTATAAGAGTTTAACTTTGTAAATGGTTGTAGTAGTCAAATGTAAAATTAAAATGGGTTGTGTATATTTGTTCAGTATTAAAAACGCTACTGTTGATTGTATTTAGTGATAGAAGAACAAACTATTAGAATACATACTTGACTGTCGGTTGGTCGGTGGTGGTTTTCTTGTATGGTTAGGATAAAGTGATAATATTTTTTAAGAATTTCAATCCTAACTAGTGTTAGTTAGTGTTAGTAATGTAATAGTAGTTAAGTTAGTATAATAGTGATGATGATGATGATCTGACTATTGAGAGTGGACTGTGTTGACTATGTGGATGAAAAGTGTTAATAGGCGTGTAGGTAGTTGTTAATTGGGATGAAGGTAGTCAGTCAATGTTAGTTAAAGTAAAAGGTAGCTAGTTAAATGTTATGTTAGGGTGTATGTATTATTATGCCTGGAGAGATTGGATTGAAATGATGAGTTTGTCTTCTTGTCGGGAGCAGTATGTTCTATGTAATAGTAAAAAGTAGTAGTCGACTTGTAGTAAAGTAATAGTTGTTTTAGTTTTGGGGATGACAGGAGTGATGTCTTGAGGGGTCACATGATGATCAATGATTTTAATAGTGATTCTTGTAATGGTAAGTGTAAACTTGTGTATGTCCAATAGGTACGTGTGTTAAGGTAAGTAATAACAAGTAGTACGGACAAGCAGTACCTTATGTTAGTATGTTCTTATGTGTACCAGACCATTGGTTTGGTGGTGGTGGTTTGGTATGGTATGGTAACTCTTCTCTGGTAGTAGAGTAGACTAGACAGGTAAGTTAAATATAAAGTAAAGGTGAGTGGATTGGATTGGAGTGAGTGCTGAGGTGAGGTGAGACAGATAGAGAGAGAAGAGGTAGGATGGATAACTGCTGGATGGATGGATGG
>JAQFYJ010000227.1:0-16266 GCA_034694685.1 Isotoma anglicana | reverse complement strand
GTATAAAAAAACCGGCTGACTATGTGTTTTGCCAAGTTAGATATATAATTGAAGTTAGCAAAGTTCGTTTGGTTAGTACATCCTGTTCAAATAGTCTCTACATCCATATCTTTCTCTCTCTAAATACATGCTAAAAGCTATACACACAATACTGGTAAAATGTACATAGAATATATATTATTATTATTATTATTATCATCATCCTAGTCTACTTTACTCCTTTCACTTGTACAAAGTTGTGAGACGAGTACACCTCTTTACAACTTGCTCTCCTCTCTTATACATACACAACCATTATATTATTATGTATTTCCATACACACATCATCATATTACTACCACGTGTATAGAAATCTCTGCTCTAAAGGTGTACTTTTGGTTTGAATCCAAACCCTTACATCCCATCGTATATACATATATATATTGGCAGTATGTATTTCTATAATAATAAGTATGTACAATGTTTTAGTGAAAGGATGAAAGTAAGGAAGTTGGAAGGAGATCAGAGCTAAAGTAGGAGTCGTGTATAAAATAATATTATGTAGGTTTGAGATGGGAATAAGAGAAAGAGAGAGAGAGTTTCACTTTATGCCGGAGAAAACTGCCTGGGATGTTGGAAGGAAGAAAATCAATAGTGGACTGTGCTGCGCAGAGTGTAGTGGTCCGTCTCGTATCCTTCTAGCAGGCAGATCCTTAGTCTATGGTAGTAAGTATTCTCCCTCAGTCGACTATACTAATATGGTTCATATACTTACAACACAGATTCAAATGTAGGTCTCTTGGTCTATCTTTTTACACAAAGCCACCTATATTTTGTCAGATCCTTCCACCACCTACAACCAGTAAAACCACAGTCGATTTACTTTGTTCAACTATCTGATTCTTGTCTCTCTATCTCTTCTCATGTTCCTTCATGCCACCATACCATCATCATCACTGCTTTCACTAGAACCACCACTACTAACCAATGACCACCATAGACTGTTTACACTACTAGAAGAAGAACAAGAAGAATGTATATATCTATAAGGTCGTGTGTGAGAGAGACTAGATATATACTATAGTATATAGTCATCGTTCTCATTTTAGGCAAAGAACTTTCCCTTTCCTTCATTCTTACCACGTAGGAAAAAGATGAGACACAGACGAAGAGAGAGACAGAGAGAGAGAAAGCGGGTAGGGCACAGGTTCACATAAAATATCGTAAAAAACCCCAAAAAAGGATAAAAGGAAAGATCGAATAGTAAGGTTGTAGAAGAAATGTTCAAGGAGTAAAACTTAATAGCTATTGAATTGCTAGGTTAAACTAGGAAAAAAATCTGAGAAATAAATAAATCTCCAAGTGTTTGAACTGATTTAGCTAGACATTCTCGAATGTAATTTACAGTCAATAACATCAGTTCGATAAACTTTCTTGTTTTCGGTCAAACATGCAAAATTCGTGGAGAGTAAGTAAAAGCTAAGCTGCCATCAACAGAGACTCAATGAACTTACTTTGTTCACAGAGACGGAAGGGAAAGTGGAGAACATAACAACAAGCTAGGGAAATAGTTGAATGAAATACGATAAGAAGATGAGATGAGTCTAGGTAGTAAGAGAGAGAGAAAGCAGTCAGTGAAATAAATCTATATAGACGTATTATTATTATATAGATTGTATACAATAGATTAGCTACTACTATTATAGAAGGGCAAATTTAGGTGACAGGGGCAGGCACACTCTGTAGAAGAAGAAAGGAAGACATAAGCTTTACATAGAAGTGGAAGAAGTGCATAGTTTGTATTATGTCATTGCGTCATTCTACAGTTCCAAATAAGTCTGCGAAAGAGATTTCCTTCCGTCTCCGTCACCCTTGTGAAATCATTTGTCCTTCTTCTGGGTAGCAGAATATAATGTAGGAGAGGGAAGCCACCACTGCCATCACCACATCACGACTACCACTTTACCCACTATGTCTCATATAAAATATATTCTACTCTTCTTCCTTTCCTTGATTGATACTGAGCTCTTGTGATGGCAATTAATTACCGAACTTTCATGAATTAGTCCCATGATAAGCTGAAGAAGGGGAGACGGTGGTGGTGATGGTGGCAACTCTCTCTCTCTTGTTTGTAAAAAGATAATAACTAAGCCAAGAACATACGTAAATTGTATAACGTAGACATACTATGCAAATCTCGTTTACGTGGTTTTTATGACGCCACGCTGACTTTCTCCATGCTCATTAAGTAGTATACATACCTTGGATTAGAAAATGACAGTGAGCAGTCTTTCTCATCTCATATTTCTCCTCATTCTTTGTGGCCTTCTATATTAATGCAGATTGGGTCGGTTGGTGGGTAACACACACTCGTGGGCTTGTGATTCCTTGAATCGAGAGACAAGAGAGATCATTTCTTGGCACAAAGCCCTTCGTTATAAAAGATTAATTTTGGAGTGACAAAATGCTTTAATTTATTTCAGGACTGCTGCACGAGGCACTGGGGAGATCCCTGGAACTCTTGGCACAAAAGTCTCCGAAATTCTAGATTCCATTCGGGAAGGCTATGATAAACGTGTTCGGCCAAATTATGGAGGTAACCCTTGTTTTTCATCTCGTTTCACCCACACTTAATACTCTATCTACCTTAATAACAATCTCAATTTAATATCTACTACGTATCGTATTACTCCAAAATCTATACATCTGATCTCCTTTACTATTCTTTCAAAGGGAAACAAGATACTACTACTACTACCTATTATAATATTAACATTTATTTATTTATTATTATCATCTTGTAATTCCGTCTTCTCCTCTCCGTTCATCTCAAGTGAAATAACTCAATTGGACATGTCAGTTGTACCTATTTATACAAGTTCGCAGTAAGTAGAAGTGTAGCACGAGAAACTTTTCCTTTTCTAAGCTCCTTTTAAACAAGTAACAAAAAAGTAGGTAGTCTTCCCTTACTATATAATAATGCTACTACTGACTGTTAGTACTGAAGTAGTGAAATTAGAGAGATCCATCCCGAATTGTTAGTCTTGAGTTGTTATGTCAGTTCCGGTTCCAATCCCTTTGATACTGACTGACTGAATCTCTTTTACTTTCTCCACTTTCCCTCTGGCTCTTTTTCTTTTGTATCCATTTGAAAAGAGATTTTGCACCTGGAGGTGATGTAGACGTCAATGACTTCATACCTTTTAGAATCAAAGCCAACCGACGTCATTAGAGATACTGAAATCCAACAATAGTCAACCCCTTGTTGTCTTTGTGTGTACTCTCATACTACTGCCAAGTGGTATATTAGCTAATCCTTCTATCTTTAGTGTCACAACTTTGACAGGCTTCTTGGATCTGAGCCAGGGGTAGGTTCTAGGTATCTAGGTAAAAGGTCGACATTCTCTTTAATATCTTCGAGTAGAACCGCATGTATACATATACAGTGTGTGTGTGTACCAAAGTATAATAAGTTATATACATTATTGATGCCTTGCATCATTCTATCCCCGACTCCCTTATGTAGTTTGTCTTCAAGAAACTCACCAATATTCCCTAGAGTGTTCCTGTCCCATTATTTAATTTGATTATTAGATAAAATGTATTGTATATATAAGAGCGAACCTCATCTTGCTTGATCAAAATATTACAAGACCTATACAGATATATATCTATAGAAATTATAATGAACTTATCGTTAGAACAACAACGGGGAAATTGATCAAAGCGGATCTGTACAAACAACGTGAATATATTCTGTGGAGACTGCACAGGGCTTATTTAGTCTACTTCTCTAAATGCAGCTGGATGGATGGGTAGTCGCACTTTTCAGCGACTATTCCTCCACATCTTTAAATACACAAAGAGAAATTTCTCATTGCGTTCAAAGCCTTAAAGCTATTTTATATATTTGAGCGGAATGAGAGACGGGCAGCCCTTTATCTCCTAGATATACCAGTGCAAAAAGGACTTTCACCAAAATGAAAATAATAAACCATATCAAAACGGACATTAAGAAGTAGCGAAAGCTCTTTGTCAAAAAAAAGAAGTTAAAATCATAGTTTTAGGACAAATAGTATATAATTGTCAGGTGGAGGCAAACACGGTTATCACGGTTGAATTTCTGACGTTTTGTACATATAAAATCATGTAACACATGATTTTTTTGAATTTTGCGCCCCGGGGCGCTTTTTAGCGCGACTCGTACGCTTAAGCGTAGCGCGCTTATTTTCAATACCAACCGTTCTAAAAAAATACTAAATCCAGCGCAAAAAAATTTGCGCGATTATCTCAAAGCGTTCGAAAGTTATCGGTGCGACAGACAGACAGACGGACAGACAGACATAGCGTTCTTATAAAGTAGCTTTCGCTACTTAATAAAGGGGGGCGTGGAATAAATAAAAATAAATGATGTACTGTCTATATAGTATGAGTATTTTGATAAAAATGATGAAAGGGGATTTAAAAAAGTTGCTTGTATCAGGTGAGCCGGTGGTGGTTGGAGTTACCATGTACGTCCTGAGCATTTCGTCACTTTCAGAAGTTCAAATGGTAGAATATTAAACACAAACACATCATAATATTGTTACAGCATGACATTAGAGCAGATACATTATACTGTTTTATTAAATATTAATTACTCCTTTGTCTATTTACCGCAAAAATATTTTCTTTGACATCCTTTCCTTGTAGACGCATTTATTAGAACACCCAAATTTCATTATTATTATTGTTATTATTATTATATTATTATCATAACCGTAGTAATTACAGTGACCCTTTAATAGCTTCTTGTTCCTTCAGCTTCACGCACTCACATGCACACCCACCCACTCACACAACCATTAATCCTTCCCTCGACCACAAAATCTCAGATTTCTCTCAACAATTATGACACAAAATTGAATATAAAACTCAACCTCAAAACTCCACAAATACACTTACTTACACACTCTAACTCTCCTCTAATTCAAAAGAATTTACTATAATGCAAATTATGATTATGTGTGCTATATAAAATGACATGCTATATGATAGCTTAATATACACATACCTACCTTCTACCATAATCAATATATCTTTAAAAAATGAATGTTTAAAACTTTAAAATATTGAAAAAAAAACAAAGCAACTGACTTGACTACTACTTCTATCTAAGGTTAAGTTGTAAAGAGAGCAGAATGGGGAACGTGGGGGGATTTTTGGAGATGATAAAAAAAACTTGGGGAGTAAAAAATTTAAAAAAATTTAAACAAAAAATGCTAATTAATTTGCTACACAGATTAAATGTACTAATAATTGAATTGAAGGGAATTAAGAAAGGTTGATTGTAATCAGGTGAACCGGTGGTTGTGGGGGTGACTATGTATGTGCTCTCCATCAGCTCCGTCTCAGAAGTCGAAATGGTATCGGATCCATTCTGTTCTTTAAAGTAAAGCAACATGTTTAGAGTAATATGTACAGATTCTGTATATAAAACCCAAATTCAGGGTTCAAACATCTCTCCTTCTTTCATCTGTCTTTTCCGGATCAGCCAATACTTTTTTATTTACTCTTTTCAGTTCTTTCTCTCATTGTTCCGTTTCTCTTATTTTATGGCCATGTCATCGAGTCCATCATCCGTGTTCATCAATCGTATAATAATATATACTATCTAATATATTTATTAAATATAGTCTACGGTTTTTATACTACCTCATCTCTTACTCATCCTCTTAGCATCATCTTTCATAAAAAAATAAAAAAATTCATTACCTCTCTAAGGTATTTATTACCTTCATAATAAAATGCTCATTAGTATGTAGTATACTTTTCATCAAGTCCAATATTATCTACTTACATTTATTATATCTTGTTTAAAACTCACAATTTGTAGTTGCTAGCTGTAGTTTGTAGTCGTTGACTCTACATTTATATTAAAACATAATCTAACAGCATATCATAAATAGGTAAATATATATAGTAGATTTTATTTATAGTAGCTAACAATAATAATCCCAGACAGTGTTTTACCAGAGAAGAGAGACTCTATATAAAATTCGAAAATGATATTTCTACACAATTATGTAGATCGTAGACGTTGTTATGTATCTGCTCCATTCATTTTTATTGCCTAACTAAGCTCTTCCTTTTTTCTATCTCACTCTCTTTCTCTGTTTGCAGCATCATTAATCGGACCGTATGTTTACCTGGCATACTGTAAATAAATATCCTACTTTAGTATTATATTGTACACTAGTAGGTGAAAGTTAGATTAGTGAACGCAATTTTCTTAACATTTCTCCGAGGATTTAAATACTTAATTTTAGTCATTTTTTTAAATGTGTTCATTTGTTCATATATCTACCGTGACGAAAAAAAAGCAGAAGAGATTTATTTATAAACTTATGCTTAAGTGCACTTTTAATTATAGTCAAGAGTTTGAATACAGTCGAACCTTCATAACTGAATATTTTCTTGGACCTTGTTTTTGTAATTTGTAAAAAACGTCAGATTGATTAATTGTAAACATTTTCCCTCCCAGGAAGCATGTCATTTTAAGTAAAAAGGTTCGACTGTACTTTACTCTAGTTAAGGTAGTCTTGCCATGTGGGAGCTTTACTAGGACGGCATATCCCATGGTTTAATTTGTACTATGTAACTTAGCAGTTCTTCTAACGATTGTCATAAAACCATCAAGTCACGATAAATAGACCTAAGAAGGGAAGCAATTCGCTGTAGTTAAAATTTGTAAATTATCATGTAACCTACTAGGCTTACCTAAATATTCTGTTTGATGATAATAAATCATACTGATTGATTTAAAAATGCATGATCCACCCATCCAAGAAACCAACCCACCCACCCACTACTGTACTATTAAATTATGCATATTATTATTCACTCGTATATTTTATACTGGAAAGTCTATATTAATTAAAACTTCCAACCAATGCACATAGGCACAATAAGTCTTCCCGTTCGTCCATTGTTATCACCACCCATCCAAAATCCAAAAATCATTCCAAGTAAAAGAATTCAAAAGATTTCAAAAGTACAAACACGACACACACGATAACCCACCCTGTTACTGACCTGCAGTGTGATTGATTGCTGCATGACATCAATTTTTTTGCATGTCTCTCTCTCTCTCTATCTCTCAAAACTACCTTTACTTTACACTCTTATTACCTGTACCTTTATATATAGACCCAGTTTACTTTTTTAATTTTTGACCTATCTGAAATATAAAATTTATTTTTTTTGTCTATCTCTTTATATCTATGTATTTTCTCTCTCTCTCTCTCTCTATCTTTAACTATCTATCTATCTATCTCTGTCTCTCTCTCTCTATCCTCAGATTAGAACTCATCTATCGCATAATTATCTTCTGTCTCTCATCTCTGAAATTAATTTCCATCCCTCATATTCGTTAGAGTTATTATTATAATTATTTTATTTCTATAACCAACTCTGTAGAGCTGTCTCTCTGTCTCTATTTGTCAGTTTCATGACTATATAATTGTCATCAATATTTTATTTCATTTTATTTAGGATATAATTCACTTTCTATATGAACTATTATGATTATGTTATTATTATGTCTGTCACACTGTACTCTCTTTCTAAACTCTATCTTTCTCTACTAGCTAAACTACTACATCTTCTTCTCTGTCTCTTTCCTCTTTCTGGTTTTTACATTTTATTTTGCATTTCTCAGCTCGTAGTATTAATTCAATCTATATTCTGAATTAATTTCTACTTATCTGCTTAAAATCTTTGGCTTCTAAAACATCTTTCTCTTTGTAGATGAAATTCTGATTCTCTTTTTAATTTCTCCCTTGCACTCTGCTGTCTCTTTCTACAAACATACTGCTACTTAGACTTAGACGTAGAATGGCTGTTATGTTTAAACTGTGTTGAGAGATTTCCTTGAAAATGAACTAATCTATGTTTTAAATTTCACTATAAAAGGATTTCACCGTTGACTTCTACTTCCGCCAAACATGGAAGGATCCAAGGTTAAAATTTAAAGGACCACCAGGCGTTAATACCCTTTCTGTAAGTTGTTTTCTAGATATTTTTGGAACATTTTCCAACGCAAAAACGACGTCATTATCATTAGGTTAATTAGAATTTTATGAATGTACACCAGAGGTTTTTGATGGGTACTGCCACTGCTGGTCGTGCCCTTGTTTATACATCTACGTAGGACAATTCCGAGAAACGAAGTAGAATATTTTATTTTCTCCAAATTGTTGTTCCAGGTGGGTACAGAATTTCTGAAAACACTCTGGGTGCCGGACACCTTCTTCGTAAATGAGAAGAAGTCTTACTTCCATACAGCCACAACTTCCAATGAATTTCTTCGTATTTCTCAAGATGGTGATGTCCTCAGATCCTTACGGTAGGTTCTCTCTCTATATTTCTTTCCCTTTCTCGACTTTCTCTTTGTGTTCCCTCTCGTCACTTTTTCTTAATGTTGATGTTGACTAACTTTACTGAAAAGGTGAAACTGTCTCTACACATTTCTTAATGAATGTTTGTAATGCAAGAAAACTTTGAGATCAGAGAAAGTTTATCTGGAAATAAGTTTATACACAAAAATACAGTTGAGTCTCGTTACACTCAAATTGGAACTCTTTATAGGTTACAAATCTTGACTGGGATTAAACTGTATATATGTTAAGTTAAAGGAAGTAGAATTCTTTCTCTATACTTTAAAAAGAAGTCATTTAACTCTCTCTGGAGTTAATTAGAACGAAACCCAACTGTATTACACTGTGTGGCCAATGAAGGTGCTGAATGGGAGTACAGCTGAATGATAAACGGGTATTTTCTAGATTGACTGTGACTGCTTCATGTCCAATGGACCTCCGGTTCTTCCCCATGGACAGACAGCTATGTACCATAGAGATTGAAAGCTGTGAGATTTATTTCCTTCTTCTTCGTCTTTCATTAGTCACATTTATTCGTGGAATTTTCATAACAAAATATCTTATCCTCCTATTAATGTGATAATATATATTGTAGTGGATATTTTATTCGCAGTGTTAATATCAATTGTCATGAAATCGACGATGAAGTTCTAGATAGCAAACTATTTTAAATGCTTTCTTTTTTCATCATCCTCGATAAGACGAAGGGAAACTCACTAAACTAAACTAAAAAAAATCATATGAAAAAAAACTAGACTCCCTCTTATCATCAGCAAGAACGAATTCCCTTCTCCGACATTTTGCGAGAAAAAAGCAAACAAGCTTATATACTTAGTGCTTCTCTGAAACTTACTCTAACGAATTTCTGAGTATCCAAAAAATACGGCAGCATCATTCACACCCACCACACACACATCACAATCACTTATCACAAAAAAAGTAATAATAATATCATTTATTATTACTATACCTTCTCAATATATGCCTGTCTATCTACCGCATAATAATTCTAATCGTCGGAATCACACAAAAAAATCTCAGACAGAAAAAGCAAACTTTATTCCTTTGCAATTTCCATTGTATTCCTGTAACTACCTTGTTATTATTATTATTATTACATACATGAATATGGAATGTATGCTTCTAAAATCAATTTTGGGATGTTTTCATATGATTTCCTGTGCAACATAAAGCATCTCATAATATAAACACCTGTCATCATTATGCTGCCCTTCATATATATCCATCCATCCAATTTAAATTGTCTTCTTGTGAATCAGCAACTGTGACAGACGTGATAAGCGACGAGCTCTATCCCCAATGCAAACAGTGAAGTGTCCACATTCACTATATTTACCTTAGAAGGCTCCTGGCTGGGTATAATAAGTGCTTACCTACCAAGAGAGTCTAAGAGTACCGATGCATCCATTACACTCTGAATTCTTGGTATTCTCCGGATTTGTAAATGCGAATGCCTTTTCCAATATTTACAAAACCTGTCAACATAAACGCTATTTACGTTAACAAGAAGAGTGAGCATAAACGATGGGATTTATGAGATGTTTACCCCCATTTTCACAAATTTGCATGGACGATTCCGATCCAAATCGCATGCATGTCACTTTAGATCACTAAATGAATTTGAATACACCACAAAGAAATGGAATGATGACACCGTCTACTTGTCTGAGCATGTTCACTGTATCAACACTCATGATAAATGTTTGCCTGGCAAATCTAGGCCATCAAAACGTATTATGCATTATTGGACAATCTATTGAGACTTGTCAATTGTCAATGAATGGCAGGAACTAGCATAAGCAGCTGCAGCATTAGCACTCTCTCATATCTAAATATGAATGAATTCGGATTATATATATATAAAGCAAATACTGGCTAACCTACTTATTTACCCCCTACTTTTAGCTGCATTATGAAACGACCGACTTTCTCTTTATTCTGATCGGTATTTATCCAACACCTGATTCCACTTATGGTGTCAAAACCCTTTCAGTTTTAAATATTTTTTATACCTTGAGTAAGAGAGAATATAGAAACGCGAACGTGTTGAAATTGAAATGTATAACTTTATTTCATTAAGGGAGAAAGGTGTCAATTATGTGTAGATAAATCTGTCTTTCTAACACAAAACACGAATAGAAACCAAACCACTCTATATAGGAAACAACGCCTTTGTAGATCTACACAAATACGTCACTTGGATAACGTGAAAAGTCAATAAAAACTGACAACTACTTTTTTTTACTTCCGCAACCAGGAAATTTCATGTATAAACTTTACAACTACATTCAGACTCAATTAATTAGGGTTTCGTGTTCCCAGGTTTTCTTTAGCGAAAAGCGTATTTTTATTTAAATTAGTTAGACCTTTCTGAGCCCAACCAATGCTCAAGTCTAAGCCAGTATAGTTGAACCTTATAACAAGTACCAACCAAGTGCGTAACAGCCCAAAAGTAAATGTTTTTTTTACAAAGAATGCTTAATTAAAAATAAGTACTTGTCAGTCAGAAATCAATAGGTTTATTTATCAAGAGCAATGTTTTGTTTGTGCAAACTCAATTGCTCTTTATAAAGCTAATATGTATTTTACTAATAAATAGCCTTGATTATCTTCCGGCCTATATAGCCTTTATATCTACAAACGAGAAAGTGAAGCTGCATATAAATATGAAATAGCCTGGTTGCATTGTAGAAATAAAAATTAGTACCCATTTTAAATTGACTACTCCTCATCTACTTAAAAAACCACGTTGAATTTCCACCAAGCTCTTAACTCTTGAAGGAAAAGGTGTAAAACCACCTCGAGGGTCTGCATAATAGATGCTTTCTCTTGCTAAATTCATGCCAGCTATTATGCCAAAAGTATGCAGATATTCCATTTGGTCTAGTAAAAAGGTAAAAAAAAGCCATCCTGCTGTAAAGGAAGGCTGGAAGCCGTATTTTTTACATCCGAATTCATGTCATGTTCATACCAGTGGCTTTTGTATGTTGTGCCACTAACTTCCTTTGGAGAAAGTACTCAGCAGTGTAAGTATGCATGTGTGTAGCACGTACGTACATCATACAACTATCCATCCTAATCCTAGTAAAAACCCGGGCAATAAACACTGCATAAGCTATATATTATTCTCTTTCCGTGGTTTCATCATCCACTGGGGCTGCCAATACATACTTCTAAGGAAAAAAGTGAGAGACATATCTATTGAAATATGAGTGTAAGTAAATATAAAAATCTCACTAGTGATAAATAGACTAGAATGAAGTATAATAATATAATAGAGGAAGCGTAGGGAGATTCTGAACCAGTGGATGCATGGATGACTGGATTGGTGGATGGATGGATGATGTGATGTTGTTACATATAGTTATACACAAACCCTAAGAGATAAAAGCACTTGTCTGTGTGCACTAACAACAAGGCTGGAATGAATTCGTGCTTTTTTCTCATCAGAATTTACTACTATTTCTACCGCTACTACTACCACTCCTACTACTACAATCTACAAATAATAGCAAACCAATGTGTTGTCTGTCTTCAGGGGTTTTCAGTCAGTAGTCCATTCAAGTAACCGAGTCAATTAATAAAAGGGAAAAAAGTTCTGACGGATGAACGAGAGTACAATTCTGAGTGATTGAGCCAAGAGTGAAAGGGCATGCCTGTAGTACTTCTTTTTTCCTTCTGTTTTACTTCAAAACTGTATGTGTGCAAAACAAAAGTCAGAAAATTATAAAGAGCTAGGGTTTTCAAGTAAAGTCCAACCTCGTTATACTACTAGACAATGGGGTAAATGAGACATTGGTTGTGGGTGGGTTCTGCGCCAAGAAGGAAGGAAATGGTGGCTGATGATCACCTTGTGTTTGGAACAGTTGGATCCGACTGTAAATTCAAGACGGTAGTTGGCTTGGCAATGTAAAGAACGAAAGTGAAAGTACCATCAACGAGTTGTATTATGTCAGATGTGCAGAGTCAGCAAACAAGCTTGTTCCCTTTCTTTCAAGAATTTTTCCCTTCATTGTTGTTTATTAGAGTCAACAGTAGATTCCATTCTATTACTTTATATTGTATCCCTATCACCCTGTCTATCTCTCTCTCTCTCTTTCATTGGACTAAATACTGTAGGAATAGAAAAAGCTCCTGAACAAGTTGACTCTTTTTCCTTTTCACTGACTATAAAATAACTCTTTTTGTGTGTATCAGTGTGTGTATGTGTGACTCTCTCTTTCTCTCTGTACCTTAAATTATTGTATCTCCTAGTCTAAAGTACCATACACAGGGATAATAGGAGAATGGGGAAAAATATTTAATTGGCTTGGTTGCTACAAAGCATACATGCATAATTTATAGAGGATATGAGAGACATCGTTATATTATTTCCAGTAATTCCATTTACTTTGCTGATGATGATCGCTTTGTACATTTTCATTCTCTTTTTACAATAATTAGTTCTGTTTGAGTAAATCCCTCTCTCATAATATAACGCACAAGGTTGAACAGCATGTATGTGTCTGTCTGCTGAGAACTTAGGAGAACAAATTTTCTTTTTAATTACCTCCAAGTAGAGTAGATCAAAGTTAAATCTATAAAATTTTTATCAAGAGAAAGTTCGTTATGGAACACACGTACAAAGCCCCATGTAATCATCATACCGATTGATCTACATTTACTTTACAACGTAGGTACTTATGCATGTATATGTATGTAGACACACTCTGAGTGAAAGTGGCAGTGGTGGTCATGATGATGATGATGATGATGATTTAGTATTTACCTCACTACATGATGATATTACCAAGGCTGTCACCCTCATCTCATCACAAACCACTTCCACTAGCACACTAGAATCTAGAATGACTGACTAACTTTGATGACAGACAAACAGGTTAACAAGAGGATTTTATATGTATAGATAGAGATATAAACAGAATAAGAGAAAGTGTATGGCTCGGCTGTTAATAGTGAAAATTAGCCTGCCGATATACTTAGCATGAGGTATTTTGTGCAGAATTTGGTAGTCTAGTGAGATAATTGGTGTTGTACGTTAGTTGGTTACACGGTACGGGACATCAAATACGAGTGGGTTGCCGGTAAGGACTCCATCGGCATCTCACCTTTACTTCAACTACCTCAGTTCAATGTCTTGGGACACAGACATACCGAAAGGCACATCCTGCTCACCACAGGTATCCACCAGGTTATACGTTACATATCTCTCCTCATCCCTCAAAAAAAATATACTACTTTTTAATTATTTTTATTTACCTATTCATATCATTTGAACTCGTTTTTTTCTTCCATTGAGCATTTTGAAATTATCTTAATTCGGCTACGTTCAAGAAGAACCCGAGAGATTTGGAACGGAACAACATATTACTTTATCATTATTTCTCTATGCTTTTTTCATGTTTTCAGCTCCTTGTGTCTTTTTCCGTCAAAATTCATACATAATCATAATATTAATAATAGCTTTCTCTCTGCATTGCTTCTCCTTTCTTTCTTGAGGAAAGCATTTGAATACACAAAAGGAGTTTTTTGTTTAGCTCTCAATCTCTTAAGTGCTCATCGGCTCTTACTCTGTACGTTTTAATAATGCAAATCTGTCTTAAATAATAGTCGTGTGGATTTTAATACACGAAATTCTGCTCTCTAAAGAAAGGAAGGATACATGCAGACATTTTTCTAAATCTCAAAAGCTTAATAATACTCGTTATGTAAGTAAGGAACTATGTAGGATTTACGCTTATGATTATTTCTTCTTCTTCTATTACTGTCCTTAGCATATTTATATATATAGCTCTTGTGAAAATCGGTGTTCAGTTATCTCTCTTTGGATTTTAGGACACTACATCGCCCACAGTCACAGTACTGACTACAGCATATTATATCTCAGTGTATCCTTTATGCAATTCAGTTTTATGAATACTTGGAAATTAAATCAAATTTTATATCAAACTGAAGGCTTAGATCAAGTGGCGAAATATGAAATTTGATATCTTTAGTTTCCTTTGAATATATCCTTATATATATGACATAGTAATGTACCGTGGGGGATGTAGTGTCAGATTACCCTTTTATCTTTAGTGTTTAATTCTAAATGTGTATAAATAGAATATCAACTTTATTATGCTTTTGCAGTAAAACGATACTATATATTGCTATGTGCCACAAGCATAAGTCAAAGCGAAAAACCATGCAAGCAAAATGAATGCTCTTGTTTGATAATACCGTATTGCATTGCATCGCATTGTATTGGAATGAAATTGCATGAATGCTTATAAAAATTTTGTCATGTTTCAATTAATTCAATCGCATGTGTTTGAACCAGATATGTAAATTGCATTACTTGCTCGTACCACAATCTCGATCTTGCCGATCAATCCCTATTAGCGTTAATTAGGTAATCCACCGTTTGAATGTAACGTTAAATGAAACGTTACACTAGTAAAATCTCTGTGAGAACGCTATCCTTTGCATTTCATTTTATTAGAGAGATTTAAAATCAAACTGGAAGAGTATCAAAATTTATACCCGACCCGAATTACCAAATTGTACAACCCTTGTGCCTCTTTCCCCTAAATTCACAACTACCCTTTGTAAGTAGAACGTAGTATTATTAGAAATACCTGTAGAAAATCTCGAAATTCCAGAAACATTCCTTTGTAAATAAATCCCTAAAAATCCCTAACACAGTAGAGTTGATTAAGTATAACCTCACATGGTCAGAGGAACAAAATGATTGTCCCCAGTCAACTAAACCTTATAAAAAGTGTATACTTCTCCCTACTACTGAACATAGTGAATAAGTCATTCATGATAATGACGATGAATTGATCCCTTTATACTGGTTACTCCAGTACTAGTTGTGATGATGCCAAACTTGTTATGATGAAATAATACGAGAAACTGACTTGAACGATTTGTGTGAGCCTTCATGATAATAACACTGCGAATGGTCACAGTAGTTGATAATCAAGTGTGTTGTACTGAACCAACATTCACACTCTCTTCTGTGACAACTTCCTCTATGCTTATGAATTGCAAATTTGGGTGCAAATTTAGTTGGCTACACAATGTCGGACATCCGGTACCAATGGGCGAAAGGACTGGATTCTGTCGGTGTCTCCTCTGACGTGTCTCTGCCACAGTTCAAAGTTCTTGGGCACAAGCAACAAGCCATGGAAATTTCATTGAGCACAGGTTACTCAAACTGGTCATGCTGGTTATATACCTCTCTATACCTTATGTTTTTTAAGTCTGTATCATACCAGAAGAAGAACATTATTATTACCCTTTGCCGTCAAAGCATCTTTCAAATCTGTCTCATGATTGAATATTATGTCAAAAACCACACGTATCAAAAAGACACACTAAATATATTATACCTTAATTGCTAGCAACATTTGTATTACTTACTCTCTCTACCTCTGTGTACTAAAATATGGTTCATTCTGTGACAAAGACCATATAGAAATTGTAGCTTCAATAGCAATTAGACGTAATGAATTCCAAGCACTTTAATTCACAAAACTCACCTTTCACCGTGTCACAAGCAAGTAGTCGAAAAAGTCTATACCTCATTGATGGAACGCTCACTTAAAAAGTCACCAGTTTCTATCTCTGTGACACAGTCTGACATGCACCATATATACTCATGCTATGTGTTGTCGCCACACTATCACTCACACTTGTCTAAATATTTCACATGCTTTCATCCATTAATATATCTATTTATTATAAGACAGGAGCAAACAGCTCTTAGCTTCTTCTGATCAGACTTTATATAATTACATCCAGATCTTATTCTACATTCAATTTCATTCTAGAATTTTATCCATGGTCATGGTCCATGTAT
>JAQFYJ010000226.1:0-16275 GCA_034694685.1 Isotoma anglicana | reverse complement strand
TGACTCATCTTTCTCTATTAACCCCTTTTTACTTATAAAAAATACTACAACCTCCGAATTCAGAAATCGATTGATAGGAAAATGTCAAAAAGGATAAATGTGATTTCACACATCAGCCTTGGGTGTGTGTGGTGCAGTGGGTAAGCGTGCGGATTCTGGGACTCTCTCCTTTGATGAACATCTGTAATCAATCTCGGTTGTGCTGGACCTGGAAATGGCGGTGCACATCGCCATTAGGGCCAGCCAAGTCGGGTGTAGTCAGGACATACCCATGGCCAATCTCTTACGGCACTTCAGGAAGAATGATCCCCTTCCTGTGGCCACACCTGGTTTTTTTGCAGGTTCTATTCCCGGATGGTGCTTATACTTTTTGCACTTGGCATCGTTTACATTTTATAAAATACCGGATCCATTCATATATTTTGTTTTAATTTATATTTTGTTTTGTATTTTTTTTACCAGTGATGAAAATAGTAGACCGATTTGATTTGAGTAATAAACAGAGGACAATTTTATGGTGGATTGCATTCACTGCACTGTGAAAGGCTTAAAGAACCTCAGTATCATCACTTTCAAATCGTTATTATCAAGCAAGATTAGATTATCCAGCAACCGTAAGTCATCACACTGTGGAAATGTGGTATCAATATCTAATCACTAAATGAAAATACTAGTAAAATATATAGTCTAGTGTAAAAGATATCATCATGTAAGATTGCAATTTCAGTTCGTGATCATCCATTGAATTTCAATTATAATTTTTTCTCTAGAATTCCAAATCAACTAAGAATCTCCATCAAATTTCCACATGTCCACCATAAATATCTCTTGCAGTGTTGATCTGAGCTTTACGGATGGAATGAATGAAGTTAGAATTCAAAGAAGATACCGACAGAGCACAGAGCAGGCAGACAGGGATTAATGCTAATTAAACTATTATTATATACAGTCGATAGTAGTCGATGCAATTAGCAAGTGAATTCTTTTCTCATGATGTAAATTGCATCGCGGTCCCAGCAGGAGTATGAAGGTCAGAGTCAAAATATTAATGGTATCTTCTTATAAAACACCATATATTGTCTTTTTGGGTCGATCAGGTGCAAGATGATATAAAAAAGTTGCATAAAAACTTTATTAATAGATTTTATGGTGTCATCGTCAGCATGTCCTAAAGTCGATTGGGGTTACCGAAACGAAAATTTTAATATGCCGAGAGATGAACTAAACTACCAGAGTGGATTAGACATTCCATGACACCAGCTTTACCCATGCTGCAAGTCGTAAGTATAATCATTATTAAAAGGAATGTAAACAGTTTCAGGTCCAATGTCAACATGGAAATATTCCAAGCAAAAGTGTCCTTTAACTCATTCCTATCCTAGGAGCAGAACTGAAGTTAAAAAAAAACAAATTGAATGCCATTGGTTTTTAAATGGATGTAGGTTAATGACTTTGTGTTAATATGATCATATTCAACATTGAAGAATAGCAACTCGTGTGGTGTATCCACTGCTGTATTCATCTGTCAGAAAATTCAAACTGTATATGTCTAGGATTGAATGCAGCATTTGAAGAAATGCACACACAAGCCAAAGTACACCCTTGACCAAGAAGGGAGGAATGCCAAAAGTAATGAAATGAACTTTAATGATGATCAGATCATATTATATATGAAATCAGTGTATAATCATGTTGATGTTGGCATACCAAAATACCGGACGAGATGCACCGACTTAAGAGATGATCGAATCGCTTTTGAATGAGGAAATGATTGGACTCTGACCAAAAAGTGTGGATACGATATGATATACCTTCAACTTCAAGAAAGAAAATGCCAACTAGAACCAGCTCATTGTCTACCACTTACCACATATTTATGCTATTTCAGCTGTAGGTATGGAATAAAATAATATAATTTTTCATGATTTATCTCTATGCTAATTAGAAGTCAGATAAGAATGAATGAAATTTAATAATGAATGAGAATATGAGAATATAATTAAAGCCTGCCAACGTCCATCACAGTCCCGTCTTTTCTGCCTTGCTTCTACATTCAAAAACCTTAAGGCACAACACATCGTACGACCGATTCTAAAGGAGAGATAATGGATGTAATTAAACGCAAAGTAATTACCAATAAATAATCACAACCTCCTTTGCCGTGTAATTTGGTCGGACACTATAAAACAAATCTGCCACACCACACTGTCTTTTATTGAACTCATGAAGAATTTTAAATTCGTATATACGTATAGCTGTATAGTGAATTAGTGATAAATGCAAGTGCAGTTGGTTTTATGAGCTTGTAAAAACTTACTACAAAATGCATCTTATGCAATATTCAAGCGTATCAATGATTTCCAGAGTGATTTGTGAATGCAAGTAAAAGAATGCAATTAAGGGGAAGAAAAAAAGAGAAAATTAAAATTAAAACCATGAAGCAAATAGTTCTTTTTCTCAGAGTAATAAAGGAGATCCGAAGTCATTTATTATTCAATCGCATCAAAATTAATACTACACAATCGCATTAAAATTAATTTTACAACCGCCTAATCACTACAACTATAGCAAATTACAGATGCGGAGGGTGTTCCACTTCCTCACAATCAGATTGGAAGTTCTCTTTTACTTTGGTTATAGTTATAGTAATAATAATTACGATAATAATAATAATATATTACGCACGGGGACAGATAGAGTACTAGAATAGTTTATCCTTAGGTAGATATATATATTATCATTCTGTCGATTGTAGAATGTCCGACTGAGGGGACGCGATGCGACACAACAACGTCTTCGACTTTACACATTCATTCACCACAATATTTATCATACAATACAATTACTCATTTTTAAATTATAATTCGTAATAATGATTGACAATAATAATAATAATTAAATAAATTCACAGTAGCAAAAACAAGACATGGAAGAGACTGATTCTCTCCCATGTGTATGACTTAAGTATTTATAATAATAGTAGTTGGGCTTCAACTCATCAATACAAAGTATCTGCATAACGGGTGTTTCAAAGAATATTCAAAAAGGTCATTTTCTCTTCAAAAATCTAAACAATAAGACCGCCCTTAGAGATAAACTCATTTAGGTTATTTCCACCCTTATTTTCATACTCCACCCCTTCCCTTAGCTCTACCCTCACCTTTACATATAGTAGTTGGTAAATTGATTGGTCATTTATGCAAGGTGGGGAGACTGCTTCTGGGGTTCTATTCAATTCAAAAATGTTTAATATCTAAATGATTTAACTACCTACTTACTACTACACTGTACTAGAAAATGATGTCAACTTTAGGTGCAAACATATGCCCCTTAAAATCAGTACGACATTGTCATCATTTCAATAACAATAAAAAGTAATTTATAATTAATAGGTAAATTGACAGTAATAAACATTTCATTTAGCCTTTTATTTAATAGCGGCAGCAGCAGTTCTGGACAAAATCCATTTATATAGGAATAATATACAATAATAATAATAAAGCTAATGTTTCCTTAACCTAATGATGATAACAGAGTGATTTAAAGTTGTAGCAATGATATTTATAATTCATGAGAGGGTAATCATAACTGTCTCATCCAACATCAGTAAAGCATTTTTGCTAATCATACTTGTAAGTAATAAAATGGTAATATATAATTGTTATGATCATAAGATAACGCATAGTGGTCAATGTGAAATGCAACGTGTGTGTGTTTCAAATGTGTGTTCCGTTTTATTTATATAAAGACTATTTCTAATTTTCTATTATTATTGTGTCTCTACAGCAGGCGTAGTAGTAGTAAGTAGTTTAGTTAGTTACAAATACAAACGATTTTTTTCTCTTCTACAAAATTAACTCTAAATAACCTTTTTTATACTAGACTTTGCAATAGGTTCTATATTTAATTGTAATCAACTTAACTAATTAACACAATGAATGACTGAAAA
Organism: Isotoma anglicana; assembly: GCA_034694685.1. Lineage (NCBI taxonomy): Eukaryota > Metazoa > Arthropoda > Collembola > Entomobryomorpha > Isotomidae > Isotoma > Isotoma anglicana. The sequence continues at coordinate 12,326 of JAQFYJ010000226.1, read as the reverse complement.
TCATTTTGATCATGATTAACTCGGATGATCCTAGTGCAGCACTTATAATAATCAAAGTACGTAATCGAATAATATATACAGAGATATATATCATTTTTAGCAGCAGTAGCAGTGTAGGTGCATAAATAATAATAATAATATAATAATAATTCATAGTAATAATAATGGATTTTATACTAACATTTTATGTTAATTGTTAACCTAGACTGACTTCCACTTATGCTAAATATGTATTCACGTCCCTTTTCATATGTTTGCGTGTACGTCGGATGTATTGTGGTAGCTCATGTCAAAAACATCCATGATGGAAATCATCTTTTAACGGGTTTTTTAAATTCATTTCTTACAATTAATTAGTGTGTACTAATTAGTAACCCTACTTTTACTATTTACTAGAAGAAGACGTTTATTCATAGATATTTTTACCTTAAAAGATATACCTACTACGTATAGATAAAATACTTGCATTTTTAATCCATTTAATATGTAAGTTATCATCTTACATATTAGCGTAGAGAAGTAGTTTAGGTAGTAAAGTAACGGTATAAGTAGTAGCATTCAGTAGTGTGCAGATATAATAATAGGTAATTCATTAAAGTGTATGACAGTTGATAATAGATCAAAAATCGACAGTCCAAAGTCAACCTCTTAGGATAAAATAGTATGCTCATCGATCAATTTACAATTCTATTTCTTTTAACGATAGGTACAAAACACTACGCAATTTCCTAACCATTTTTATTAATCATTTATTTTATCTTGACCTAAACAAACTTCATATTTAACATTGGCTCGCATTCTATTCTATATTTCTTTACTTATTATTCTGCATCAAAATTCAATTTGATTTAGAATTTAACTTAACCTTTGACATCTCTGGCAACTTAATCATTTTTTGTCAACCATAAGAGCTTGATTACTTCCTGAAAATCGTTAGACTCAAGTAGACTGACTTTAGAAGATCTGAGCTTGTTAGTCAATTCGAATGCCAACTTTAATTAAGTTTCTATTATATAAGTCTATGTTAATATGCAAAAGTTATTTCATTCATTTTATGAATTGTTGCAATGTCGGTCTCAACGAGGAGTTCCAACTGTCTCTGGTAAATAATTGTTCATGTGTAAATTGTCTAAATCTAGCCTTAATATACTATAATATTGTTAATCTATCTCCTACCTATTTCCATACTTATGTTTAAGTAAGTATGTTCTGTGGCATGACTTGCTTGGCTTGGATTTTGGATTATGTTCTTTTACATAGATTAGTATATAAAACTGTAACCGTATTTCATCTCTCTTAACAAATCTTAAGTAATTGAGGTAAATTAATTATTTCACTCAGTAAGTAAATATTGGCTGTGTTACGTTCTCTTCTTGTGGTTCGTCACTTTCGTCAAAAAACTTGTCTCTCTCTTTTTATCTCTTTAACAAAGCTTTTAGATAATTTCTGCTCTGACTAAAGATCTAGCGTGTAGCTATGAGCTAACCAATTTGTATAAGATAGGACGATACATATTGAGTAGTAGTAGTAGCCTCAGTCAATCAATATTATGTAATTAACTTGACTACAATAGAATATAAGAAACAACAGACTTCTCTCTAGACCATCCATATCATTTCAATTTCCTACTACTACTGCTGCTGCTGCCTCGCCTAAGTAAGAGGTATGTCATGTATCATGTTTTTTTGTAAGTAATAATGCTAAAACTTTGCAATGTATACCTAAAGATAAATTCTAAATCACAATTAAAAACGACCACAAAGACAAATAGATGACGACATCAAAATATCAAACTTTTATGCAATTACTACCTATAATTATAATGCATTAGCTTTTCTATCTTTACAAATGACAACACGCGTTTTCCACCCACCCATTCCATTTTCATTATTCTGATCGAGGAAAAAAATCCCTTACAAGTTTACTTTCATATGATTTACATCACAATCAAAAATTTATTATTGTACTCGAGCATTTCGCTTGCACAGAAAGGAAGAAGAAAAGTAAAGTTTTTTGTTGAATCTTTGAATGTATTGGGAATTAATTTTTTTTTCATTGAAAACGATTCTGATAGAATGTACAATAACAGAAGATAGAAAGAAACAAAAATAATGAAACGGATTTGTTGTTTTTAGATTGAAACTTGTTAATGAAATTCATACGTAATGAAAAGAATGAGAAAGAAGACTAGTTGTTTTTTACATGTTTCTTATATGTAAGAAATGATTGTGGTTATTTCGTCGTTTGGTCTAACTTATCAAACTGGATATTGTGTTTGAGTAAAAATACGAAAAGTAAGCTTGAAAGAGAGTCAACGAACGATCCTGGCCTGAGTTCACTTGGCCTAGCTAGGTTTAGAGATTAGAGCTAAATTTTAACACCCACGGCACGGAGGATGAGACGATGGATTTCATCAATTTCAACTTAACTCTAGCTGAACTTATTATCTCTATCCAATTCGTCATTTCTTTTATAAAATAATCTTCTCTCATGTTATGTTATTATGCATGATTTATTATGAATGGCAAATGATCAGCCTACTGTACTGGGTAACTTACTCGGTCTTTGTCTAACACATTACTACATTAAGTAAATGAGATTTAATTGGGATTTTCACTAATTAGAAAAATCTACAGGAGATTGCAACATAGTATATTATTATGATGTTTTATATTGGTAGTGGTGGTGATGTGATGACACTGACTTTGTAATTTAAGACTTTCTCTTCTCGACGGAATAGTTGAGTTTTGTAGCTGTACCACTGTTTATTATTATAAACTATTTGATTGAGTAGAAATGATATAATCCTTGTCATCTAGATCATTTAATTTTGAGACTGTCCAACTGTCTGCTTTTGTGTCAGCAATTCTTTTCTCCAAATAAATAATGATCATACGGAAATGTGAAATGGCAGCTCATCAAGGCAGATTTACGGTTTCAAATGACTAAAGAAACGATAGCATCAGTACTATGTGCATTTCTCAGCAGAGTCGAAGTACTGATCCTATGCAATATGAGTGATTTGAGTCATTAAAAGTGTTTTGAATAAACATTACAAAAAAGCAACTTATTTGCTTCACGTATAAAAAATTATCTAAAGCTTCAGGACAAATTCTGTGTAGAAATAATAAAGCTAATTTAGTTGAGTTATTCATTTGTGTCAATATGAAATAGTTAGATGCTCTTGTCTCAAATGGATTTCTTTTTTTTGTAAGAATGGAACAAATCCATAAATTACTAATTAACGTTACTCGTTCTTGTTTGAAATTTCTTCGGACAACGTTGAATGGAAGACGTAGCGCCACGTCAACTGACTAATAAAACAACTGGTTGTAAAATTCTAATTAATTACTAGTTCCATTAAGGAACATAAAAAGCTTAACTTAAAATCCATCTATTAATTAAGGTCCTTCCCAAGTAATAATTAATAACGGTAATTATCACCGACCATATAAATAAGCTAAATAGGTATGTAAGTAAGTGACTTTTTTTGGCTGACTCATTTAACGATCCGGAGGATCGGTACGGTAGCGATTATTTCGACAAATATATAATATATTATTATCGACATGGACGCCGGATAATTTAAGACCACACACTATACACGCTCATTTTGTTATGATGATGTGTACACACAAGCACACGGAAATCTTTTTAGATATTCAGAGTTATCAAATTCACAATGCGACGACGAAGAGTCAAGTCGACATTTAGTTGTACGATATATGAAATCTATCGAAGAATATCACACACTCTCTGTATTTTCAATTCTACGTCCTTTTCATTAAAGATCCAAGTGTTTGTCGAGTTTTTATCCTCATTTTGTCCTCTTCTCTGTATTTCATAAAATTTTCCATTTGCACCGCGCGATGTAATCCACTTTTATAACTTGAATGATTTACTTAGTGCTATAAAACATATCCTGTTGTTTTCTTGCTGCATTTTCTATATTGTCAATGTCTAATACATATATGAGACCCGTTACGATTATTGACGTTAAGGAATTGAATTCTCATTCCAATCTCCTTATATGGTAAACAGGAACCGAGTCCACTTTATACTTAGGCAGGCACGCAAGTTAAAACACTCAAGTCATTCCTTATAAACGCTGCATTGCATTCATTTCATTGCAACACTAATGAAAAAAATCACTTCTATCTTTGATGAAACCTTGATTCTTGATAGAATTCTTTACCTTAAATCCACTCTCCGTTAGTTACACAACTAATGGGTTTAATGTCAGGGTCAAGGAGACATTATCTCTGATAATTGTTTTTCTTGTCAAATAATGATCCGAGTCACAGTAACTTATAAAAACTAGACCAGACTGAACTATTTGATTAGACATGTTTTGTTATGCCATACCAAATCCGTTGATTCCACACACATTTGTATTTATCAATCGCACTAATCATCATTTAATCAGGGGCTGAGTTGATTTTTATAGATAATTACTCACATAGCTCAATTTTGACAGTGTATCGTAGTAATAGTAACAGTGGTACATTGAGATATCATTCACATTAAGAACATAATTACGTCACGTCACAGACAGACTTTTTGTCCAGAGAGTTTTTTTATAACGAGAATTCCTATAGATAAATATTCTTTAGTGATGTGTCTCCGACCTAGTTGAGTTAGATTAGAGCCCGTTTTCACGTTGAGTTTAGTAGAGTGTCAATTCTTCAAAAGTTTAATTGTTCGGTCCAGTCCTTTTTGTCCTCCTTTTGGTGCTCAATCTATAAATTTTAAAAAGTATAAAAGAAACAATTAGTCAAATGAAATAAATGAAAAGACTTCCGAGAAAATCATAAAATGAATTATAATACAAGTTATTGCACATCCAGCAGAGCAATATTTTATGAAAGATCCTTGAAGCTCATTCATTTATTTCAAAACTCTCATTAACTTTTAATAAAAAGCTTAAATAATAAAGCAAAGCGTTTTGCATAAATACAAGTGTACATAATAAGAAGTACGCAATCCGGAAAACGAACTTCAATTATCGTCTCCTGAGTTAGTTCAGTGCTTATGTTTTTTGTCGAGTTCATTGAATGCCTCATACTCACTTTGACTGACATCCATCCATTTAAATGCAACCTTGGAAGATCTCAAAACTTCACAACAGAACAACACATCCATATTATCAAGCCATAGCCAACTCATCGTCAATTTCAATTTAACTCATTCAATCTGCATACACTGAATACTTGATACGACGATACATAAACGCACATACATAACATCCATTACGTATGAGAGATGAGACTGCTTGGCTTTGGCTTAACGCACATTTTCCCTTTAAATTCACAGTTTAACTAACCCTAAATTCTCAACTTTGCATATCATAGTCAACCCTTCAGATGATGGTCTCTCTGAGTAACTTCGTTAATTGAACATTTAGTTAGAATAGAAGCAATAGAAAAAATTATTATTCATTTAACTCTTTTTCTGACATTTTGTAATACCATTATAAAATCAAATCACACTACGTCTATGTACTGTTATAACTTTAGTTTGCCCTAGGGTTTTGGTTTGGAGACTCAACCGACTTACGATTTGATCCTCAAGGACTTAAGCTCTGATTACTTTTTACACGTGTCTTTTTACTTTTGAACGACAATCGTGAATTGAATCAGAAGATCATTAATAATATATTTTTAACGCTGACAATGAGAGTTTTGTTATTACCTACATAACGTCGCTTAATGATTATTCCTTCCTGATTGACGATGATTATTTTATTCCATTATGCTTTAGACATTTCCTATAGTATCAAATAATAATGAAATCATTGGTGTAGATGTCAAATCAAAATTTAAAAAAATATAAATCTACTTTTTTCATTCTAATTTTAACAATAGCAAGAAGTAATAATATAACATGATACTTAAATGAAGAACAAAAAGATTGCATTATTATATTTGCTCTGAGGAGAACGACATAATTTGAAACTGTATGAAGTTTTAGCTTTAGCAATCCGACTCATTTTGAGAAAGTGAGATGTCTCATTGTTGTAAATTTTAGCACAGTAATAATAATTAAGTTTCAAATGCATTAAGGTGCATTCTATTTCGGCCTTGTAGCAGAAAAGTGTATTATTGTAGTAATAGTAAATATATAGTGACTCGAACGAAACACGGGCCAATTTCAGGCTTAACTAGAGCATAAACCTTTTAAGTAATTACGAGCAGAGAAGAGGACAACCTTAAGATTGCACATGGATGCAGTAGTAAGGAGTGAGTCAGGTGTTGTAGCTTTTGTAATTACAATAGTTGCTGAGGATTTTAACGTATAATTTAGTTAGGCTCGCCTAGTTCGATGAACATGGTGACAGCACAAAATAATATACACATAGTTGAGTCATCTTATAATACTTTTTACTACTGGGTTGAGACTCTTTGCTACACTTCTCTTCTCAAATTACATTTCATTAAAAATTTCTTCAAATTATTTGGCACGAGACAATCTTGCTTTACGGTTTCATTCACCAGATCACGAAATACCTCATTCTTCTTCATTGTGCCTACAAGCCTGAATGCCTATCCCAAAAAGTTATATAGATACTTCATCTAAAAGTTTGTTGGCATTGTAACTTTCCGGGAAATTAATAGTGTTACCAACTGGATGAAAAGTTTGTACTGCTTTTTAACTAATTGCATAATAGAAACTTAAGGTACTTTATAGAAAAATAAAACCGGTAGAGAAGACTAGGTGACAGTAGATGAGCCCACCTACACTTCCGTGTTTGACCATCCAAAAGTAATGTATTATCTTCCTTTGGCTCATTGTCACTCACGTTAAGAATAATGATTCAGCAAAAAAGTACTTTAATGATTTTTTATGACACCTCGTTATACAAAATACTAAGCAAAGCTGCAATTTTTTTACCCAATTTTGTAAAAGCAAAGCTAAAGTTAAAGCTACACTGTGTAGTAAGCAAATAGAGACTTTCAGTCAGTTAAAAAAGTGGGTTCATCCTTTTGCCATATTTAGTTACTCATCCATTCACATCCTACAATGGTAATATAGTCAATGCCTGTCTATTTTAGATCAAGATTGTATCTTAGCCATTTGGTAAATTTGCATGAGTAATAACTTCATCTAATGGAAATGCAATTTTGCCTTTTAGTCATTTAATATTTGCCTTGAAGCTAATTAAAAGATGTTTTAAAATGATAAAGCCAAGACAAGAAGATAATTTTTGAGGGACAAAATACTTGCCTTGAGATTTTTGAGATGGAAATCAGTAGTTTTAAGATGGCTAGGCTATGACGAATTGTTATTTGTAGTGTGGAGTAGCGGTAATTTGTGAGACTGGACTCGAATGGTCCCATTGGATGAGTTCTGGCTGGAGAGTGAGTTGATTGCCAAAGCACTACCATTGTTGTTCCCCTCATTGCTAATAACGTGGCGACCGTTAAGAGTTCCAGTAGTGGTCACAACGGTAGCGATACTCGAATTCGAAGATGAGTGAGAATGCCCGTTCGTTAGTGAATGAGATTGACCATTGAGATGGCCGTTGTTCAAAACTGAACAGTTGCCATTAGCTGAGATGCCTGAGGCACAAGAGACCCTCAATTCGCTTTTTGACTCTCCACTGGACGTTCCATTAGTTCCCACGGCGGCCGACCCGCTGTTCCCGTTATGAATGTTTGTTTTGGAGCTCGTTCGAAGAGCATTTGACCCGCTTGCCGGACTTGAGGCACTTTCATTCTGTAATTTAATACAAAATAAAACACATTATCATCACAAAGAACTATCACAAAGTAAACAAATACTACTTTATATATTAACCCTAGTGACACACATATATTATCATTATATACTTTCTAACGTCCTTTTTGCACATTTTGTAATGCAACACCCATCCATTTACAAACAAACAACTAGACATTTCATTTCCTCCACATGATTCTCATCACTACAAGGAAATTACCCGACGCGACCTACAAGAACTTCTTCACTCAACTATATATTTCTCTCAGTCCTAGCTATTGTAATGCTTAAATGGTAATATCTCGACTCCCAATGACACGTTGTTATCATTCTGCTTTCGTACCACAGAAACATCCTCGAATTCTATTCCCCATCCTTACGCAGCTCAAGTCACCTTATATTTATATGAAGACTCATTTCGACCTATTTTCAAAGGAAACGGAAGCTATGGTGTAAGTAAATGCAATTTGTATGCTATCGTATTCCCTCTTTCACTCAAGATCAGTCAGATCATTTCCGACATAGAAAGGCCATAGCAAGTAATTGAGCCAGATTATAACATAGTCTATGAACCTTATACCTATTCCCATGCTGAAAAGTGCTAAATTTACTCCAGTGCAATGTAAGTGACAACCAATTATGAATATTTGCTTAAGTCTTAGCTAAACAACTTATCTTAAAATCTAACTCCATTCCTTACCCCACAACGGAAATAAATAGCCTGCATACACGACTTAAGGTAACTTTTCAAGAAAAATGTAAAACACCCGGACATGAGTAAGGAGTGGAGAGTGGAGTAAAAGTCTAATATTTTATTTCCGTGAAAGCCTTTTTTTCCTCCCGAATTCCTTGACTTATTTGCCTACTCACAATTCAATACATGGAACATGAGGACAGGAACATAATACTAAATAAAATAAAGCAACAGAAGAGAGAACTTCAAAATACAGAGGAAGAATCTCTTCTCCAGCCTTGGATTGTCATGTCTTGGTGGTGGTAGTGTCGGTGTCATCTCAAGATAGGAAACAGAGGACGTGTCAACTTCCACGAGAAATGAGAATCGTGCCAGGTTTAGCTTTTATCTTAGAAAAACTCTTTTTCCTTTCCTGCCTTCTCTTTCCTATCGTACTTTACTTATTTCAGTTCTGTTCTCTGTCTTACCCTTCCTCTTAAGTAGTTTTACTCCTTCATAGTTAACTTATTACACGTTCGTCTAACTATCCTGAAGGTGATTAATATGACGAGTGTTCTATGCAGATGGGAATTTAACTTCCTCCTTTAAGTTACTTAGACTATAGCTTGGATATAGCAACTGGAGAGAGGAGACTAAAATAAAATTGTTTCCAGAGAGTAAAAAGACACAGAGAGCCAAGGAATGAGACGGGGTGGAAATAATAGCATCACATCACATCACATTGCATCACATCGCAAAATAAAATCCTTCCTTCTAGTTTCTATACATTTCACATTGCAATCCACATAAGACAGATATGAATGAGAGTAAAACAAAAGTAAAAGTGTCTTCTTCCAACTCTGGATTTTTTATTGTCCTTTCGACTCAAATTCTCCCGAATAATATTATAACCCAAGCAAGTAGATGCAGATGGTTTCATTTCAAGCTTTTCCATTTTTTCTTTCCAAAACTGAACAATGCAATTCATAATGACTTCTCTGGGATTTGGATTCGTATCATTCGTATCTTCATTATTAAAAAAAGAGGTTAGTTAGTTCGTATTTTTAAGTATGCTTTTCATATTGTAAAGTACATACTATAGTACTGTTTAACATTTTATATTATGGTAGTAGGAGGAAGATAGTTATGGGTGATGTGATAGTGATAAGATACATTGTCTCTCTAGGCTATCTCAACTCTAATCCCTTTGTCATTGTCATTCCCATGCCACTTTCAATAAGTAAATGAGCTTCATAATTAGAACGAAGCAACTTAAAACTTGTACTTGTTTCTTATTTAACTCTGCATTAAAAAAAACAAGATACTTCGAATTGCTTCAGTAAGACAATTCAAATTGTTTTAAGAGTAGTTTGCCATTCTAATCCTGTCATTCAGTCCTTGGTGGTATTTCCATTCTCTTACAACACTTTTAAGCTGATGGTGATATAACTATAAACTATCTATGTACTACCTTCAACTACATTTACCAAAGATAAGTGATTTCTAAAGAAGAGTTTCATTCAATCTCGATGCTAAAACACAAGTTGGTTCCGCCTGCATCTATCTAAAAGAGATAGAGAAATGAACTGAAAATGTCCTTCTGGAGAGAAGTGAAACTTTTCGAGGGCCATAGTGCTTCTTTTGGAAGTTCATGATGGAAGAGAGATGTATGCCGTGAAAATAAATATTATATAGTTAGTCGAGTCTGACTGATTCCTTTGCCAAAGTTTTCAATAAAGTAAATCCTTATCGCATCATTTCCTTTCCTTTCTCCCGTTATGCTACTTTCGATATGACAAGCAAGACATGAAAGTTCTAAGTCTGATTCCATCCAACTCTGCCTAAATCTAACATGATACTTTTACTGTCTGTTTTAACTGTAACTAACTCATATTTCGCCATTCAGTCCAAAGTTGCTGTTCATATTCAACTACTTTTAATACACACCTATCAACTAGGACTACCAACCGGGGAACCGTGTATCATATCTGATTCTGAACTTCCAGAGAAGTAAATTTATCTAAACAGGAGTGAGCATTCTCAACTAAACTCAAAAGTAGAAACGACGAACCCAACAACACAACCAGTGAAAGAGCAGCAGCAAGTGAACTAAACTAGTAGTATATAATGCTTTTAACAAAACGCAACTTTCTCTCTGGTGGAAAATATTTGATATGGAAATCCTCTGGGAATGGATCCAATTCAAAATTCAAAGCCTACGGAAAAGTATGAAGGCTTTCATGCAGATATTCATCTTTTCAAATACTCCTTTTTCCTTACTTAAATACGAATACACAATGTAAGTACACAACTTGTGTACAAGAAGCACTACTAACGTGTACTTTCACATTGTGTATGACTCTTCAGGGAAAGCACGCAACCCGCATAAGGTATTAAAGAACCTACTTAAAGTGGAGAATTTACCCTCGTCCAACTTTCTAGCCTTTTTTTGGTTATTCGGTTGGACATTCCAAATTCCAATAATAACTAACTGCATGCCTGCTCTTATAAAATGCTCTATTTTTTATGTATATAGTTACGCTTGGACATGAAACTATAGTCTTATCTGGGCCAAGAAAGATTTCATGGTAGATAACGTATATATATGCCGAATACGCAACTTAATATTGGTTGACTTTTTTACGTGCCTATAGATTTTTTCTTCGTTTTTTTTGGGGATTTTCGCATCGTAACATAAAATGGCTGATGATAAAATAAACAACGAACCTTATCGGCGGGAGTGCGAGGAAGTCTTCGTCGGAGCCAGGGATGACGAAGTGCAGCGGATGGGGTAAGGCGAGTATTTGGGTCCCACTCAAGACAGCGACGAATGAAGTCGACAAACAAAGGATCTTCACAGCCTTTAAGAGCAGTCTGAAATTTATCAAGAAAAAAAATCCATTTTGGGTACTTTAAAAAATAACACACCGTTTTTTAACATTATATATCTACAATAATTCATATTTTTCCCTGGAATAACAGCTTAAAAGCTTTCAACCCTTACAAATAAATCGTAATCGATTTTTAGACAAAAAAATGAACTGGATTGTTCATCTTAAAACGTACAAACATGAAACATGAAATTCTTATCCTGATACCGGTAATCATTATAAGAAAATACACTATTTTAAAAGGAAAAACTCAATAAAAAACCTCACTTGACTGACCTACACCATTTTCCCTTCTTTCATAAAATTTTTTTATTCAAATCCATGGTACAGGTAAGTTTTCTATCTCCACCTCAATCCAAATAACAAGTTACTAACTTCCTTACAAGTGTGTCTGCATTTGTCTGTTTGTGTGTCCAAAAGAGAATTCAGGGTCAAAATCTTTTCATTTACATTGATATTAGGTCCACATTCCTTTTCAAGTATAAAAAATAAGGAAAGGAAAGGGTTTTAACTTTAACTACTAAAAAGACTAACTTACTCACGCAGTGACTGACTTTAAGCTGGGACAACAAAAAGGGTTGGTTGTGCATCTAATATTATGCATTACGTCTATATAGCTACATTACATAATTGTAGTATCATCAAAGCTTTTCCAGTTTCTACATTAAGTAAAGTGTATTAAAAAATAAGGATAATATTTTAGTGGAAGTAAGGTTGAAGAAATAAACTAGGAACAAGTAATTTTGTTCCTTTTTCAAGAGATTTGACGGCATTCTATTGACTTCACGAGAAGAAGAATAAAGGAGCCCTTTTTGGTCTTCTTGTTTAAAAAAAACTTATTCAATTCAAAGTTGTTGTAGGCATTTAAAATAAAAATATAATCAAAAAGTAAAGTCCGTCATCATCCTTAAGTCAGTCAAGGCAATTGTAAGTCTTATCATCCTACTCACCAGCAGCTCTCTGAAGTTGAAGTTTAAGATCGAATGGAAGATCAAAGTAAAGAAGAATGAGAAATTGAATGGAACTTTTTAATACTATTCTTA
>JAQFYJ010000225.1:0-16350 GCA_034694685.1 Isotoma anglicana | reverse complement strand
GATATAATCTTTCTCCGTTTGAAATCTGAAATGTGCATCACCTTTGAACTTTCCGTTTGATCAGACACTGTTTGAATTAATGGATTTAAGACGCCAGGCAAAATCAGACATTTAAATTTAGGTTATTTATCAATCTACTCATGTTAACTTGAAAAGGTTAGAAGCTAAAACAGGGGAGAGAATCGGAATAGTGAGATAATGCTGGTGCTTCTGATTGATGACACTCGTGATTGATTCTTGAATACTCAAACTCCTAAAATGCTTGAAAGAACCAAGGAAAAGGAAATGTGGGTGCATTGACAACATTTTCCAGATCAGATCAAATGCCCTTCCCATTAAAGACTGACTTTAACAGGGAAACCAGAATTACTTAAAGGAAAATCCCCATGTGCTAAATCCTATGATTGCTGACACTAAGTGATCAAACTTGGTCAAATTTATAACCTTGTAACCAACTACTACCCACGAAGTATCAATCTTAGTCCCGTTTACTTAATAAATTCCGTATGAAATGAACAATCTACCAGAGGGTACACAGTACACATACATTTACAAAAACTAACAATCGTCTTACAATCATGACAATCAAATCAAATTGCAATAAAAGTAAGTAGGGACTTTAACAATTACACTTTAAATAAGGGAAGTCCAAATAGAGCGTTCATCTATGTATGAAATGATAATAATAATAATACCGGGAGGCAAGGGTAGACCGACCAGGTCGTTCTATCACCATTAAATCACCATGATAAAAGAACCTATAAAGATAAGCAAGCACTTTGCTACTACTCTATGCAACTTCTAGTAGATTACACTCTAGTACAAGCTATTGTTATTATTATTTCTGCTACTGCACTACTCTGTTCTGAGTTCTGAGCCAATGCCTTTTATAACCCTTGAGTGAAAAAATCTCTGAATGGGACAGCTACCTGCTTCCCATGAATTTATTAGAGTCCAGTTATGTTAGTTATGCTTTTTGTGTAGGAGGCTGGAGTTCATTTGCAATTAAATAAGCCTTAATTTGATTTGAGCCATTTTTATTTTCTCATATAATTTTAAAACTTCTCACAAGTGAGGAAGAGTCAAGATCCCTTAAATAGACAGAATCTCTCGAAAGCTGAACAACCACCACCACTTCCAAAATTAACCAACTACTTTTATGCATTGTTTGAACAACTGTTCTAACTTTGGTCTGCTTGTTGGTTACAGTTGGATTTTGATCTAATCTTGTCGATCCAATAATTTCATTAAACATTCAATGTGTATTAAGATTAGTCGAGATATTACATTTCACCTTGTCCATCCTTCTTATTCCATATATAAGAAGAAGATTCACACACAGACACACGAAAACCTATGTGGAAAAGTTCGATGAAGCAATAAATAAAATACAAGATCAGATTTCAGATTAGGTAGCATTAACAATGCAAATAGCTTTATACACTATCCAAAACTTTGCAGTGTGTACATATAATAATAATAATATAATTTATTTTACGCTTTACTTACACAGCTCATTCTTATCAGTGGCCATCCGAGATACTATCCTTTTATAGAAATAAGTTGGTGAATAAACCACGGTTTTCGTATTACATAGCTCAACGTCTAATTAAATTTTAGTTCAATTAGATTTACTTGCTTGTTTTTCAATAAACATAACCGTAAATTGGGACAGAATCAATTTATATGCAAAACGAAATGAATTATCTTCGCCTCAGATTCAGCAACGTGTGATGTGACTCTTTCTTGGTCTACTTTATATGATCAGATGGAACGATTTTCCATTTAAAGGTGTACAGTTTTCTTAATTCAAAAGGTTTTTTATTGGGTATTGGATTCGTTTTTTGTACTTTAAATTGCTATGTAAATAAGTTTAATTTTTTTCGTAGAATATTTTTAAGTAAAATGAATCTCGTTAGATTTTTTCAGTAGTTTGCTTGAAACAAAATGATGAATCATTTAGCTAATGATTTCTAAAGATTAGTCACACCGACATTAAGCAGCGACAACAAGGTAAGGTGGAGTCTGTGAGGGAAGAGATAGTCGTTTTTTAGACGGATGAGCAATATCTGTCTCAAAATTGAAAAGTTACTTTTCTGTTCTGTCTGCTGCTGACTCTATTATTGAGATGTTGGCTATGAATAATCTTTATAATTTTATGATGTCACTTCAGTTTCAGAAAATTATGCATAATGCCCTATCCTGACAACTTCTTTGTACAAAACACAACTACTGCACTGCAATTGGAATTACATACAATTACTGTATACTCAATGAGGTTCTGTGACAAATTGCAAAAAAAAATTAACCTGAATCATGAATCATATTTCTTAAAATAATATTACTATAGGAAGATGGCTTCATTTATCATTCGACGATATGACCTTTCAAATAATGTTTTATTGCTCAAAAGATAAGGTCAAATGTCAAGATTCATTTTTCTACAGGAGCAGCTCAAATGAAAAATATTTTTGTTGACTATCATATAATATTTTTTATGCTACTGAAAAAGTGCAAATCTTCACCGAGATACTCCCACTCAGAAATAACTTTTTTATATGTATTCCTTATGTAATTATCTGGTAAATTTTTAAAAGTAAATAAATTTCACTACCTCCATAAGGAAACTATCTAGAAAAGAACGGTTTTGCAAGAAGAATTTATGACTTGGGATATCTTGCTTAACCATAGAATATAAACCAAACAAGTAGCAGGAGTTTGCACGAATAGGCAGTCCTTTCTAGGAAATTTATCAATAAATATCATCTTTAGCTTTGCATAAAATTAGAAGACAGATGAGTGGGTAAACTCTTTGCCTTACTTACCACATTGAAAATATACGTTATACATGCAAGCTGTAAAACTTCTACTCTTATCTTTAAAAGTTTGCTCTGGCTGAAACTGAGAAATGCTGTGACTTTGCGGAAGTAAAGTTGCTGATCGATAACAAACAGCAAATATAAATATGAATTGAAATCAATTTTTTTCCTGTTTAGATTTAAACGTTCATTTGCGTCGTACATAAAAAACACCTATTTACTAGTTTACTTTCAGTACGTTTAGATAATAATAAACTTGTACCTGGTTATACATATTGCTTGTATGGTGATTTTGACACTATTTACCTATATTGAGTAGTTTTATTGGGGCAAGCTGTGCAAATGATATCAAAATGTGAGTGGGTATTGAGTGTATTCCAATTGAAAGTATCAAGTAGGCTTATCTTTGTTGACATGGGTGAGCATCAAATGACTTGATAACTCTTGTAGGAACCAAACCTTTGTGATTTTAAGAGAAACTTTCTATATAATATATCTTCATTCAAGATCAATCCAGCCTTTTACATTTTAAGCCGGTCGATATTTAATGAAAGTCCCGTCTGAAATCACTGCTTTTACCACCGTCAGAGTAGATTTACAAATATACTCCAAGTCTGTGTTTGACTTCTTGATGAAATACATAAAAATACCAAAAAGAATAAACCTATTTACTGGATACAAACAAACCTCTGAAAATCAAATAATAGCATGCATGTAGCACAAAGCTTTTGATGTACTAAAATATAAACTTTTAGTTTATTTATCTCAATTCATAAAAACTCTCCAGCTGCCCTGAGTTTTTAAAAATAATAATTACCTAATCAAATATTAGACATTTCAGTTTTGTCATTGGTCAAACTTTTTTTAGCCCTTGTGTTGTTAAAAAGTATTTTGTTAGTATAAATATCAATTTCGAAATTTACATCTACCTAGTTGTCGACTTTGGTCTTAAACATTTTTAGACGGATTGAATCCAAAGTTAAATTTACGCAATAGCTTTTTCTCAGTTTATTTGTTCACTTTTAAATAACATACATTACTCAGATATTATTTACTATTTACATTGCTCCTTTTTGTACGTTTGTATATTTGCATTCAAATATGTTGTAACGATTCAAATTATGTAACATCTGCATTTGTTATAGCAAGATTTGACACTAAAAGCTTTTTTAAGTTCAAAAGAATCGTTTTACAAACTAAATAAATATGATTACGGAACATCAAACAGGGTTAAAGTTGCTAAAAGGTGATGTTCAGTGCTGAAATGGTGGAAATAAAATGAACTTCAAAAGATTAAGAGCTTTTGAAATTAAATGTTACAGTTCCAGGCAGGCAAAAGGCGAATCATTTTATCTTCTAGATCACGCGGAACCTTACTACAAATACTTCCGTGTTTTTGTACCGCAGAAAAACATGCAAATCTTATCGGAATATCTGGCATTTGAAAGTTTGCATTAATTGGTTTCCTCCATCGTCAAATGGATGGATGAAAGAAAACAAAATATTACGGTATACTATAATAGTCTACAGTAGCAAGTACAAGGATTAAATTTGTAAAACGGATGAGTATGAGGAGTTACTAGAAGTGCAAATAAATAAATTGCAAATGCAAAAATGCTTCTGGATTGTATTTTACTTACTAGCTATAGTATAGCCGATATTGCTCTACTACTGACTGACTGAATGCTCAATGTAAGATCTTCAGTGGTTTAAAACGAATACAAGTGTAGAGTAGAAGGATCATAGTGTCATCAAAGTGAAATGCTCAAAGACCAGAAGTGAATTAGATTTAATAATTGCATTAACATGAAAAACATCAAGAGTCAGTCTGTCAGTGTGGTTGGTGGTTTTTAAGGTTTAACTTTTAGTTTTGGCTCTGTACCTTATTTTTTTATTTTATTATCTAAATGTATCTGGTCGGACGGAGTTGTTGACCTAAACGGGGAGGGTTAAAAATCACAGAAAGATAAAATCTTTTATTATGAGTGAATGTACTCACAAAAAAATTAATACATGTATTCAGTTCATCCCAACTGTTATTAATTTATTATTACCTACAGTAATAATAATTCTTCATAAAAAGTGCATAAATTAGTTACGAATAAAATTTCACTCTTTTATTTCCCAAGTATTTAAATAATGACAGTACAATGATTGTGGGTTTGTAAAAATTAAAACTTTTTTAATTAATGAATGTAGACCATCCCACCCGGGACTTCTTAGTATGTTTCGAGTTGACCAATTTTTATGATGACATTTCGCACACTTGGATTTATGGACTTTTGTCCATAATTTCTTGTCCAAACGACCAGCCTTTAGTGTGTAGCATTGTAGCTGTCTATGTATGACTTGACTATATACTATACGAGATATGCAATTATAATCTTGTTAATTGTTTTACTAGACAAAATTATTGCTACTACTACAGAAGTTCAAAAATTACAATAAAGTAGAGAAATTGGTCAGTTGATAAAGCAATTTTCATTCTATATTTTAATAATACTCAACACAGTTAACTCGTCTGGGGTCAAATGGGTTAAAAGGCTGATGCTGGTATAAATGAATGACATTAAATTTATTTTCTTTGTGTAGGAGAGATGTAGAAGCCATCAATAATGATGTTAACAACTAGAGAAACCAGGACAAGATAAATGTACAGACGTACATAATAGAGGGAAAGAAAGCAATGTTAAATGGAATGGCATTAATCATGATGACTTTCCATGTTATGTTAAATTAAACTAAATTTAATGTCTAGTCCACACAATCGAATTCTTCTATAGAATATTTTACGATATAAAAGTTAAACTTCCGCGTCCATTCGTTCCATCTCCATCCGTGCAAATTAAAACGCATTGTCATTGTCATCAAAACAGAGTGGACCGTTGGATTTGCATTCGTTTTGCATAGAAAGATTACACAATTCTACCTAAATATACCTACCTGACTTTATTCTTTTTGACGGTACTATCTCTTCTATTTTTGAAGTACTAAAGTCATTTAATTTTATTTTTCCCATGAAACATGAAATCACAAGAGTCAAAATCCGGATGAGTGTTTGTCGGGTAGCGAGTCAACAGATGTGCATCCATAAGTCTCGAGGCATCATCGTTATTATTATGTTATTCACAAAAAAACGAAATCATATTACCTTATCTCCCTGCAAACTAAATTAAATATTATCATCATTATCCATCCGTCCATAGTAGTAACGAAGTCCTGTTTATTCTTTCCAAGTGAACCAGAACCACCAGCAAGTAGGCAAGCATTTTTTATTGTTGTCCGAGTTGGAGTTGCAAACCCTGAATTTATTATCATAACAATGAAAAGTGACCATTAATAGCTCTTGCAAACTTTACCTTAAGGTGTACCCCATGCAATAATATCCGAACATTAGAGTACAGTATCTACATAACTAACATTTATAACCTTCCTGATTGTAGAATTCTATGGCCAGTGTCAGTGAATAATATAATAGTGCTAGTTCCGTCCGGTACCGAAATTAGGCATTATGTATTACTCTTTGGCTGGGCTATCATTGTGCATTAGTACAGCTTTTGTTCCTAAATAGCAATGACCAACAAAAAAAGGTAGTAAAAAATCGAGCATAAATAGCTCTTTTTAGTTCAGGGTACTCTCTCACATATAACTGGCCGTCGGTAGGTAGGTACTTAATATTCATACATTTCTCAGCATGAGGTTTCCTCAAAAATGCAAATGACCGAAAATGTGTTTTTTTACTTGAAAAAGATACACCATCAGATACAACTATTATACTATGCATCAAAAATAGATTCAAAATTGTAACGGTACTCGTACCATAATCTAAATCTAGTAAAATATCTGCAAAGTTATGTTTCATTTGAAATAATAAATCACATTTGATGATAAATACATAAATAGGTGGCAATATGTTAAGTAAGATTTTCAACCGAATTGCTGTATATTGTTGGTTTCAGTTTAGAAGCCGAGTAAGGCCGTTATTAATAAGAAAATAGGGCATGTTTTGTGAGCAAATATTATATGAAATAAATCAACTCTCATTTGAATGCCTGACAGACATGTCATTCACTTCATTATCAATATCAATATCAACCCATGGCATTCATGTGACACAAAGCCAAAGTGATTTCCAGTTCGGAGTGATGGAGTCATTTTGCATTTACCTAGACACAGACTTGACTTTGCATCTATTTAATGTATTGCCATTTCCATTGCCAAAATGCACAACCACAAGCTAACAAAAGGCTAAACTGACTGGTGAAAGCGGAAGGCTTTCTTTCTCTCTCGATTCCACTATTGTATCGTATGTGATATAGGATTGGATTGAATCTGTAGGGATATTCATATGCAAGCCTTTTGTTTGTTTAATGGTTTTATTGATTTGTATTTTATCGGGCTAGGTAAGAATTCAAATGGATAATGATGGGAGGGTAAATCTAGACAGAGACAGACACACACAGCATTTTATTAAAATACACTCATAAATATCACCACAGGCTTTTATTTCAGAAGAATTCAATTCAAGTTGATTGACTTAGTTCGGACTGAGACTAGGACAGGACTATGACCGATGTCGGAAGTGAAGCTAACTCTTTGGATGGATATTATATACACTATTATAAAATGAAGCATCAAGTTGTCACAGATAAATACCGTAATTACCATATTAATTTACTGTAAAAGTAACTTTGTTGTCGAATGGGAGAACGAGTAGAGTGTAGGCTGGAGAGGAGAAAAGACTAGATTGGAAATTGGAATTGGAAATGTCTAAAGTTGACAAGTGGACAAAACCCTTCGTCCCACAACCACGACCACAACCATCATGATGACTTATAAATTATTATGTATTTGATTTTATGACACGGTTGGCTTTTCGGCTTTGTCAAGAAAGGTGAGTAAACCTTCGATAAAACTATCAGAATTCGCGAACTCTCTATACATACACAAAAACGTTATAGAGTTCGGATTGTCTTGAAACGTTATGTTCAATTATAGACTGGATGGTTATTGGCCCTTGTTTTGTTGCGTAATAAGTAAATCGTTATGATTAATATGGTAGAGTGACAGTGACTGTTATTTGTTATTAAACATTTCCTATATATTTATAATACTTATACTTATACTTTTGATCACAACTTCTTAATGCCTTTTGTAAAAGCTAGTTATTATAAATAGGTACTTATTTTTATTGCCCTTGTTATTTATAAAGACAGATGAAGTTCACCGTTCGTTGAATTCATTTCTTTGCGTGTAGGTATTGATAATTTACTTTGGTTAATTTCAAAATGAATCATAGTAATAGTAATACATACCTTTCAAAATCATTTTGGGTGTGTGGGACGTATTTGACAGTTTATTGATGAGATGTTAAGCAAAACTACCTTAAATCTTTGTATCTCTTTGCAAAAGATGTTCATAATATTGAGAAAATATCACATCCTTAATAATAAATCCCATTTTTTAATACATTATATTATATTTAATGTTGTATTGTATTGTTAGTGCGGCATGGTAAAAGGTTCAACAACATCATTAACTACCCTCTACCCACATAAGCTATTTCCACACGAGTAAAATAATGTATTAGAAAATAAATGACAAATGCGTAAATGCTAATTTTGAACTGGTAAAAATAAAAATCTGTCACATAAAACAAAAGTCCTTTCAAAAGCCAAGCCTGAGCCAGGAGCAAAACAGCGCTTAGAAAAATTACCAAGCCTCATCCTCATCTGCCTAAATGTATTATATTGTTATCTGTGACCTAGAATGAAATTTCCGTATGTCAATAAATCTGTTCGATCCATTGTAGCTACATAAGGATTAAAATAGACCCAACCGACAGATTTTTTTTCTCATCTCATTAATATTAATGGATTTTTAGCCAGATGAAAGAACCGGACAGAAAGAGTTTCCAAAAGGTTTACACACATTTACACATTATATTTCAACCTAGTGTGTTTAATGTAAAGAGGACACAATTTAAAATTTAAAATTATAAAGTGATTTTTTATCCCGTTTAATCTAAAAATCGCCCAGACAATAAAACACGATGTAAGCTAATAATAGTTAATGTAATGTCAAACGATTTCATCAGCATAAAGATGATGATGATGATGGGATGATGAGTGTTACTATTGTCCATTGTTTGCTTTGCATGCGTGGGAGTCCTAATTTTCTAAAAAATATTGAGGAAAAACCCTACGCAGATTTTTTGCTCCGGACTCAACGTGTTAGGATGATTTTTATTTTGTAATGCAAGCAATAGGCAACGACCAACTACAACGATCATCACAAAACCATCCCCACCACCACCACCGGATCTCCAGACTGAATTCGATTAGAAAGTACCGTAAGATGACAAAGCCATTATACATTAAGGAAGTGCATACGGGTTTATACTATAGTGAGCTGTAGTTTGGAACAGATTTACAGGCGTTGTACTGTCTGTCAATTTTAATGCATGTTTTAGGTACCCATTAATTCTCCAGTTAGGCTAATGTTTCTTTTGGATGTCGATGATGTGCCATGAATCATCAACTTGATGAGTTCAATCATCTGTAAACAAATAAAAGAGTTCTTGTTTCTCACGACATAACGTTATCTGGAGTAGGAGAAGAGTTTTTTTTTCTGCAAATGTTTGTTACAAAAAAGACTTACGTCCATCCATCTGCTTTGCATCATCATCATAATCATCATCAGCATAAAGTCTACTTCAATCTGGGAAAAGTCATAAAATCATGATGATATAAGACAATCAATGAGAATGACTATGATAATGATTATGACGATTGGGTATAAGGTAGTAGATGATATTAAAATAGGTATACTCATATTTTATGAGTTTACCCGAATTTCATCATCAATAATTCATTTCCTGGTTTAAAAAGTCGGTGACCACGGTAAAAGGGTTAAAGGACCTTTAAATTGATTTATACGTAGTTACAAACTGAAAAGTTCGTTTATGAGAAAAGTTTCTTGGCTACTTGTCAATCAAAATCAAAAGAATCAATTTACCATATGACACGTATATAGTCAAGTTGACAGTTTCACTGTGCATTTTATACACTTTGAATATACGTATATCTAATTCATACATGAATGAAACTAAATCCAGAATGTAGAAAGTCTTGGACGATAAAGTTACGAAATGTGCATAAGTAATAGCTATACGTTTTGTACAGTCAGTAAGAAAGTTTGCTAACTTTTAGTTTTATTAGTAAAGAAAGCCTAGAAAGTATCAGACAAGTCTGACAAGTGTCTCCCATAAAAAAAGTTAGCAGGCAGGAGTACCAGTTAGACGAAGCATGTATTATTATTCGCATGTCATTTATATATTATGCATGGCTTGCATGAATAATAATAAATATTTGCTATTTGCATTTCTCTCATTTTATTATGCATGCTGAATGGCTGTTGAAAGAGAGTTAAAAAGTAACAAGCTTAAAAGCCTGGGCTATATCGACTTAACTTTCTTTGAAAAGGAAAACCGGAAGGAATTCAAGAAAAGAATTATATTCGAGAGAGGGACCAATGTCTTCCCGGTTGATCCGGGTTCAGTTTTTCTATCCTGTTCCGGGTTTTCCTTTGTTATGAACTGTGTTTTTGTGTACATGTTCTACGTGTGTGCATCTGCATGTCTGTCTGCTCTTACTTTCTAATATGGATAACATTTATTAACGTTACTCCTATCCATTGGTGATGGAAATTCGGGCATTTGCACTTGCTACCAGACGGGTTTTATTATACACTGCCATAGCATAATACTTGCCATAGTAGCCATAGTCAGTTGTGTTTGACATGGCACGCCATAGGATTTTGGTAGTTTTGATGGATGATAATGAAAGAATGACGGGTAGGGTGCCAAGCGAAGGCGTCATAAAATCGTAAATGGTGTTGTGTTGTGGTTCCAGAGAGTTAGAGTTTTGTTATAGTCGATACTTATGGTGGTACCATTATGCGAATTTCTTTGTTCATCCCTTTAGTTAGTTGTTGTTGTAGTCAGTACAGTAGTTGAATGAATAGTCTTGTCAATATCATCCAGAGTTATTGAACTTTCCCAGTGATAGTGGTATTACAAGTACAAGTGTATATGAAACATCTTCCGGGTATCGAGCTTTTTTGCAATTTCAATTCCTTTCTCCGGGAAGACCATTGACTTGTTAGCTTACTCGTGGGAACATAAACCCGTGATGCTGCAATGCACCCAGACCCATTCAACTCAAACGACTACTGATTGCCTTTCCACTTGCGTTTTTTTTTCAAATGAACTTAAAAAGTCACTATAGTGCATACTAACTTTGCTAATAATGACACCTAAATAAATTAAGACTTTACTAGACAGTTCATCTGCATAAGATATATAGACAAGCCGAGCTTAGTGCTGGATCCTTTATGAAAAGCTTTAAAACTTAAATTGCTTTAACTAGGTTTTATTTTAGTTTAAGCTCCAGCAGACTTGGTGGCAGAGTGTGACCTATGACATCGTAAAAAATATTTAAGAAAGATAAAAATAATATTATCCATCTCCCTTCTGCTCTTAATTGGGCTTTGGTTTCTTGGTTCTTTCAAATTCAAGAGTATAAGTAACAGAAGTTGTCTCTTAGAAATTTCATGAATTGTTGGTTAATTGACTTTTATGAGCTTTATGACGTCCGACTAAAGAGTTGCACATGAAAATAGAAAACTGATGGACTATTTTTGAAACCTTTTGAAACTATTTTTATAGTATTGTACTAACTTTATGGAATGATTTGTGACATATTGCTTAAGCCTGTCCTATTATTTATGTGCGAACTGCCTTTCTTTTGGGTTCAAATCATCATATATTATAAGAATTCCAAGTCCGAATAAAGCAATAATAAACTAACAACTGTTCCTTAAAGTGAAGGTTAGCCACAAAGACTTCGAAAACTTATATATTATACACTGAATTATTGTCGTTTGCTTTTAGACAGACTTAATGTGACATGACAAGGTATTGCAGAGTATCAGGGTTAGTGTAGAAAAACGTAGAAAAGTTGTGTTACCTTAGTTAACCCATAATGATTGCATATTACGTAAAGGACAACAGTCTCAGTGAGTGACAGTTTTGTTTTCTTCTGTGCCATTGCCATCATCAATACTCGTGCCCACTTTTTGACATTTTCCATACAGTTTATAAATAAGGTAGTTAGAAGTAAGTAATAATTTGCCTTAATATAGTTAAATAACATAACGCAATTACAACAAACATTGTCAAGACTCAAAAGGCAAGAAAACTTTAGTTAATAAATAAAAATCAACTTGCCTTGGCCAAGACCAACAAATTAACTGTATGCCAACTAGCTACTTTTATTATTGCTTCGAAAGTTTTAAAACTATTTGCACTTTGCATACAGTTGACAGTTGTAGAGTTAACACGTACCAATACCGATCTTATAGGTTTGTTAGGTCACAGTAAATGTAATGCTGTCTCGATCCTTTTAATTTGAATTCATATTTACTTTCATGTAAGCCCGTATGATTTAACTTCATTGTACATTCTGTTCACTAAAAAGTTCTCTAACTTGTTAGAATGGGGTGTAATACAAATACATAAATAGGGGATTCATTAAGGCGACCCGGAGCTAGACTACTGTGGCATGGCATGATTACCCTATGTATAGGACAGGTTTGAAGTAACGTTATATCGTTTGTCCGTACATATGTCTTAATGAAACCGGGATTTTGTGTGAATTACCTACTCAAAGAACCGGGATAATTCTGTGACTATACGGGAAGATGGCTAGTATAAAGTTAGTAGTTTAAAAGTACTTAATACCTTAGTAGCTATATACTTACACATGGTATGAAGTCTTAAATAGTTAACCGAAGTATAGGATCGCATGCCATCCCGATTCCCGAACCGGGTATCCGCCTTAGGTCGATAACCCGGAGTCCAAACAACTTCCCTTTCGTTCTAGTGGGGAAGCAACGGCCGACGTGGGATATAAACAAAGTTTATAAACTTTATAAAGTTTTACGACAAACGAAACTGAGCAATAGGAAAGTTATATCATAATATGATAATGGTACGACTGAAGCCTGTCATTATATCCTTTCCTAAGTATTCCTATCACCGCTAATTCTACAATTCTACTTCACGACTAACCGATACTGCCATCAACTATACCACTACCATTACAAACTATCACTAGCCTATCATCAACTAGTCCAACTTGGCAGGTTCAACTGGCCAAAGAAAAAACGCTATAAATGATACTTTCCTTTAAAAATCTTTTTATTTTCTTTTATATCGCTCATTTCTACTCAAGCACTGCGTATATTCTTCCAGGGAAAAGATGCATGTTCTTTTTTACTAGCCCTATAAGTAGTTTTGCAATGGTTTCACAGACACTGACTGCAAAGTGCAAATCTGAAAGCACATTTATCCACCTTGGGAATAAATGCTTGACTGCAAACTTTTTTATCGTATTTCGTTCCAATACACAAACGAAACCTCAGACATACATGAGTCAAATTTGGAGATTTTTTTCTCCCTCATGTTCCAAATTTATATTTTTTATTCTGACGGAAAACACCTGTCACATACTATACGAAAAGAATCTCTGTGAATGATAATAATACAGTCGGTGGGATTTTTCTCTTTTATTCTTCTTGGGGTTTTATACCAAAAATACACTGTAATTTCTCTCAATGCTCACATGGATTTTAAGGTCAAAGGCCATCGGCTTCCTTGGCTTTATTTCAAATTTAAACTGAAAAGTTATAACCAGACGTTGTCTCTGATCTCATTTACTCTAATTTTTAAATGCTTTTGTCCAACTCCCATACTTATTTATCTTCTTTCCTTGCATAAGACGCACCGCATAAAACCTAACGTAACCCTCCCATCTTCTAATCTTTCCTTATTATTACTTTAGTAAGTATCTTTCTTTCGTATAGGATCTTGTCTAATTTTTGTAAAAATTACTCAGGAATTCCGTGTCAAGTGCCTATCTTGGAGTTTGTAACCAGAAAAACAAATGTACATTCTTTTTCAGGATTTTTCCCTTCTAGCAAGCAAACAAATCTTTCGTCTCACTGTTCCGTCTTCCCTTTCTAATTTTCAGGGTTCGTCTCACGGTCAATTCGGTTGCCGGTTCACCATCCAAAAAAATATGTACCAAAGTAGGCAGATAAATTTTTAGACCTCGAACAAATTACAACCAGAACCTTACATAACCAAATAAAGCCCAGTGCCAAGTCAAGCCAAGTCTAATGCCCCTCCGAAAAAGCAAAGAAGAACAAGGGAAAGTCTTTCTTCTTTGATGACTAAATTTGACAAGAGTTTTTTCAGAAAGACAAATCCAGTCTAACTTGGTTAAAGTTAAAATATACAATAATAATGCCTTTATTTTTCAGTTTAAAATATCTTATCTTTGACTTTAAATTATACCCGTAAAGCAAAATGCATTAATGAGCTTAAATGTTTAAAAATGGATACTGAGGAAGGAATAGTGAAAAATGTCAGCACGTATTTGAGGGTGGGGAAGCAAAAGCCTTTTTTCCACGCACAAACAAGCATTCAACATACTTTGAAAATAAATTCTCCTGACATCAAGGTAAATTAAGGTTAACTTCTGAGGAGATTTAATCGTCAGTTAGTAAATTAGAGCTGAACCGAATTAAATAAGTCAAGTGGAAAGTTAAACGAGTTCATTCCTCAATTCAATTCACATGAGTGATTGCCAATCCTTCTCTGCTGATTCTCCCATTCTACCTCCCAGTAACGATAATACAAACTTTAAGCCGTATAACTCATAAAATAGTTTGTAATTTTGTAATAAAGAAGTAACTACATAAATAATAGTTTAACTTTAAATGTTATATTCTGCCTTTGCCCGGCGCGGCGGCATAGACTTTTCCAAGTAGTAGTTAAAATTTGATTATCAGGGTTTTAACTTTCTGTCAGATGTCTCCAAATGGGAACATTCATATTTGAAAGATAACAGTAATTTCCTGCTAATTTTGTGACATTCATCTCATCATGGTCATGAATGTATCTGTTTTGTCCTACATAAAACTAGAAGCTTTTAGTCTGAGTCTACTATATGTAAATGTATGACACAATAGCATTGTAAAAGGTTGCATCAAAAAAAATAAATATAGTGATATGGTTTCACAGCTTGTATAAAAGTGTCTCGCAAAGATTTGAGATAAATATTTAGTGCAGATTTATAATAAATTTAAATGTAATAAACTTGTGTTTGGGCTTTGTGTATAGAGACAAAAGACCATAGTACTGTAATAGCAAACATTTTTATTTATTATTTCAATTGACCACAAAATTTACTACTGGAGATACGAGCACAATCTAAAGAAAACAATAAAATTGAATAATATGATGAAAGTCAAAAGAAAAACAATTGCTCTTAGTCGACGGATACAAAATCATTATTTTAATTTGTAGAACATAAAAAAAGTTATAACTCCAACTTTCAGTCGTTTTCAGTAAAACCATCAGCAGGATGTCAGAGTAAAAAAAAATTAGTGGTTCGGTTCGGTCCAGTTTAACCATAATCTTTTAGCAAATAGGCAGACATAAAAAATTAGAAGATAACGTATTTTGTATTTACTTGCAAGCTTCAACAATAGCAGCACCTACCTACTTATTTTGATGTGATAAGATGACTGAAAACTGTCAGTTGGCTTGGCTGCTTTTAATTTATTACTCACTAAAGTTGGCCTGGCCTAAATTCAGGTCAACATTGAATCTGAAAGAGAAGACAAATCAAATCAAATAAAATTTCCTTCTCAAGTTTCTTCTCTATTTCTTGCCCGTACTTCACTTTAGCATTCTTCATACACTTTCCTAAGAATTTTATAGATAAAATTGCCTTGCTGATTTTAGTAAAGCTCTTCTGGTAGTTGAATTTGCCCAAATCTGAGCCAAAAAGTTACATGAAAGTGCATAAGCCTGATTGTGAGATTTCTCTGTTTATACATAATATTATTATTATGATCCATACCGCTTTACTGCCTATAGGTAATATCTGTGAATAGAGTTGAGATAGATAATAATATGCATTATTGGCACTGGAACTGTTTTCAAGATGATAAGGTGTCAATGCCCTAATTGCACTTTGCCCGATTTCTCATTTCTCCAGGAGAAGAATAATGAATGATACCGGTACCTAATCTAAGTCAAGTAGAAAAGTTTCTTAAGTTAGTATGCATCCAGTGCCGATTCCCAAGCAATATCAAAATATAATATTATTCATTCATCGTCTCTTAGGATATGATTTTCTTGATTACATTAGGTACTCTATACACTCCACTCTTGTACTTTTACAAAGTGGATTATTTAAATTGCCTAGTGTCTATCAGCACAGTTGCACTCTGTAGTAATGATTAATGTCCGTGGGGAAACGCCCGTTGATTTTTGATGCTCGAAATGCAACTACTACTACCCTATTAAAGGGTTGAGCCTTTATTTAATGTAAATATCAAGTTGTTTTGGTCACCTTTTGGCTTTGAAGATGTCTCAATTAAATTAAGTACGAAATTA
>JAQFYJ010000224.1:0-16423 GCA_034694685.1 Isotoma anglicana | reverse complement strand
TTTCACCTTAACTTAAGGGAAATTTTTAACTTAAGAAGTTTAGTGAATACGAGTTTCTTAAGTTAAGTGAAATTTCCGACTTAAGTGAAAATTTTTAACTTAAGATTTTTGATGAATTCCTCTCCAGAGAACATCAGTGAAAAGTACATGAAGAATTTAACCGCGTATTTAATGGTGATCGAGATATGAAGATAACTTTAGCAAAATTGTCTGAAGTAACCTATTTGGAAATGTGTATAAAGGAATCGATGAGAATTTATCCACCTCCACCTCTTTTGTCAAGGACGCTTCATTCTGAGCTTAAACTAGGTATGCGTAAAACTTCCTTTCACATAACTCGGTATAATTTCTTAAATATTCTGTTTTGTTAAAACTAAAAACATTTCAAAAACTTTTATTTTCTTCAAACAGAAAATGGAATGATTTTACCGTAAGGACAGCAATATTTGTTAATCAGCTTTATTGTGATCTAGTGGCTTTTCCTAATCCCGAAATTTAAAATCCTGAACGATTTTTACCTGAAAATTGTGCTAAAAGACATTAAAACGCTTACATTCCTTTCTCAAGAGGACCTAGAAGTTGCATTGGTATTTATTATGCATAATACCATTATATACATATATTTATTATAGTATTGCATATATGCATTCCATGGTGGATGATACTTTGTAAAAAACTGCAGGAGTTTTTAATTGTACTTAAAAATTCTTCCATATGTGTAGGTCAAAGGTATTCAATGCTAAAGATGAAAGTCGTGTTGACTTAGATTCTTAGAATATTTTATGTATCGAGATCGACTACGACGGAAGAAAAGGATGTGAACTTTATTTATGGCATTGTTATGGAGAATGATACAGAGCTTAAAGTAACTTCAAAAAAGAGATTGTAAGTTTTGGAATTCGAAATAAAAATTAATTTGTTTATTAATTGGTATTTTGGAATTATGATTTGTAATTGGAATACTAACCACAAAAACAGTAATGTGGATTATGGCTTTGTTATATCGGAAATAATAAATAGTGTTTATTCTATATAAACGTTTTATGCGCTGGCTTCGCATTGATAAATATAAACTACTTACTAACTTTCAAACAATGATTTATTTCACATTAAATCACATGCATAACATTAGAATGCAAAAAATATAAAACCACGCGAAAATCCCAAAGCAGTACCCAAAAAACTTAAAAATTAAATATTAGTTAAACAACACGGCTTGCTTACTGTTTAATTTCGACCGATCTATAAAGTAGTTTTAACATATTCTGCTATATTATAGCTAAAAAATCGATTGGAAATACAACATTTAAAAAATACAGGGCAAATTAAAGGGCAAATTTAAGGACACAGACGTGTCGCAAAGGTTCGGCATTTTTAGGGGTACTTTTTTAATGTTGTCCAGTTTAGTTTGCTTAATTGTGCGACCTTTACACAGTATTATAATATGAAGTAGTTAAAACTTTGTTGCAAAGTTAAATATATATTATGTGGAAACTGTCACGTAAACCTTGATGTCTGTTAGTATGAAAATTTTAAGTTATGGAAATTATGAAGTTTATATTTTAAGATGAAGCAAATTAAAGTGTTTAATATTTTAATATTACGTTGGAAGTTTACGGAACTATGTAATCTTTGTGAATTTATATCTTTGTGCATGATGCGTGCAATTATTCTAATTTAAAGGTAACATTTTATTTGTCGACTCGGCCTATGCGTTGTTACTTACTTACTCCCCGTCGGGGTGTCCAAAGGGGGTGAGGTTATTAATATGAATGTTGCTTATGAAAGGGGAAGTGAGTTGTTATGAGGTCATTGACTTTCATGAAATCTAAGAAGCTGCTTATTTATAGATTATATTATAGCTTGCTGACGTTTTTCCTGTCATTTCTTGAAGGGATCAATATGCTTTAAAGGAAGTTCTTTTTGCTGTTAATGATACATCGTATTGTGTTAGTAATTGTGTGTTAAAGTTAAATATTATTATAAAAGTTTTTGGATTGTTCAGTTAAATTTAAATTTAATGTCACTTAATCAGAATTTTTTAATTTGATATACCTTTAATGCATATATTGATTTTGAAGTTTTATTATGATTTAAGCCAAAAGGACGAGTTATAGATTGATATTCACTCTGTAAACCAAAATTAACAAAAACTGCGTAATTTTACAAAATGCACATTCTATTCCACACTATTATCTGTTGTATGACAAGTTAAAATTTTTTGCGAGAATCGCTGTTATCGATGTTAAAGTGCTACTGTTAAATTTCAATATTTTATTTTTATTTTATATTTTTATTTTGTGTCACTCTATGGGCCTGCGGCCCCAAAAGGGTGTGAGATGATAATAAATTCATTTCAATAAATAACTTTTAAAAAATACAATATTTGCATCATTATTGTACATGCTAAATTTAGCAAACATTATACGCTTATTTAAATCCCGACAGCGTTCTCAACCACAGAGGAGGTGCCTCGTGGCTCTCTTCGGATAATTTTTTATAAAATTAATTGTTTTAATTAGTATTAAATGCCTAAATTCAAAATTATAAATTTAGCCTAATCAGTGACTTGTTATTTATAACTTGTTCGAACATGTCGAAATTATTGTGTTAATTGGTGTAAATTGTGTTATTTTCTAGTGTTATTGTTTTATAATATGGTTGGTACGATTGAGTATGGAAGTAGGAGTAGTAGGGCACTCCGAAACCTGCTCATTAACATGACAATGCGGGATGAAATTGGTTTAATTTTTTTTAAATTGTGTGGCTTTTGTTTGTATAATTTTTTCTGCTATTATTATATTTAAATAATGTTCATAATTTGCTGTAAATTCATTCATATTATATTATTGGTAAAAATTTATAAACTAATTAATGATATTTGTGTATGTATTCTATTTTCAGAAAATGTAATCTGTTATCCAAAATGTGATCAGATTACTGTAATCTGTAATCTGTAATCTAAAGCCTCAGAGCAAAAAATAATCTATAATCTGTAATCTAAAGCCTCAGAGGAAAAAGTAATCTGTAGTCTGTAATCTAGACTTTTGGAAATTGTAATCTGTAATCTGTTATCAGTAATCTGAGTTTTTGAAAATGTAATTTGTAATCTGTAATACAAATTCAAATCACTGTAATCTACCCAGCTCTGGTAGAGTGCATGCTATATAATAAACATGTTGCCTAAATTGTCTGTTGTGCATCATGCTTAAATCAAAACTATACATGTAGTATACGGACACAATACATATTATTTTACATGTATAAAAAACTTGATCGAACATAATCAGGATATGCATATGCTATGTCCAGTATCAATTAATAATTCATTAAATATTTCAAAATAAATCTTAAATTCAATTAATAATTAATTAAAGATTTCAAAGTAATTCTAAAATCTAATTAATAACTCATTACCCAATTCACAATAATTCGAAAGTACAATTATTAATGCATTCAGATATTTAAAATAATTCGAAAATAATAAATCGAATTATTAAAATTCATTAAAAGTTTTGTTATGAATATTTTAAATAGTTTATAAATTCATTTATAATTATTTAAACCGTAGATAAACGATGTTTTACTAATCACATTTGGAAATTTCATTTAGGTGTACTTAAACACCAAATCATGGTGAACAGGTCACTTTGGTTAACAGTTTAAAATCATACTTTTCATACTATTAATAGTTATATTTAATATTCTACAAATAGAAATATTTTGTGAATTTATCATTTTGGAATTATTTCAACTAGTTTGCAATACTGTAGTGAAGTGTACTGTGTTAGTTGGAAATAATATGATATGAATATATTAACATTGCGTCTTATTGTTAAATTATTTCATGAAATCATGAATTCAAGGATTTCTTCATATGAAAATAATCAAGTCTTAAATTCAAGTTCAAGTTGAAATTTATCATATTTTTAAAAATCGATAATTGAATGCTTAATTATTGTAAAATCATTTTGAATTCTATTGGAAATTTACTTAATTAATTAATCCGGAATTCAATTATAAATATCTTTTTCAGTATTTAATGTTGAATTCAATTAAAAATACCTGCCTAATTATTTTATTCATTTTTAATTCAATTAGAAATATATGCTTAATTATTATTTGAATCAATAAGAATAAAAATGTAATTATTAATTAATAATT
Source organism: Isotoma anglicana (assembly GCA_034694685.1). NCBI lineage: Eukaryota > Metazoa > Arthropoda > Collembola > Entomobryomorpha > Isotomidae > Isotoma > Isotoma anglicana. Next base: position 12,259 of record JAQFYJ010000224.1, on the reverse strand, counting down.
GAATTAATTTGAGTCAAAGTTTGAATTGTTAATTCAAAATAAGAATTTAATTGTTAAAAATTTCCCAAAAGTTTCAGCAAATTCTTAAAAAATTCTTTTAAAAAAGGTTTTTAAGAAAGTATAAAAGTTTAATCCAATCTTTTCAAAGCTACGTAAGAAGAAAGAACACTTAAATCTTAATGGACAGATGGACCTCTTTTAATGGGTTTTATCAAAATACTATTACAATTCCTACCAGTTGATTTCATTTCGCGGGTTGCCACAACTTAACTGAAACAGCTGGAGAAGGAAGATGACGAAGATGTAGAGGAGGAGTTGGATGATGATGTACAGGAGGAGGAAGATGATGAGCAAGAATAGGAAGATGATGAGAACGACCTTGATGAGCGGGAGCAGGAAGATGATGAGCACCGTGATGAGGACGGCTTCAACTGCCCTAAATGTAATGATTTCTCTTTCTCATCTATTTAAAAATCATTAATATCATATTAATAAACACATCGATTATAATAATATATATTAAAATATAGAATGACAATGATTCATTTCTTCCAATCTTGTTGTTCATATTTCCCGAATCTGTCGTTCTACCAATGACAGCTTTGGGTACAACGATCAAAGTTTGAGGTTCATGAGACAATAGAGATGACGTCAATTCTATGCCATCTGTATTGCAAAATCAATAAATATATTGATTTTACTAGTTACAAATACATCAGGGGGTAGGATAGCTGGAAATTCAGGATCAAGACAAAATATAGATTGCCACATGACACCCATTCCTTATCTATACAAAAAAATCAATATATTTAAAAAAGTTTTTACAATGCAGTAGCATTCATTTTAATTGTTTTCATAAAGGGTATTTAAGACATGCCACTGTACGGAAAAATCATGTTATGAAATATCAACAAAAAAGCAGAGTTTAATTAACAGAAATCATGATAATAAAATTCTCACCGTCATCATCTTCTGTTGTCAATGTAGCATTAATAAATGTTACGAGTTGTGCAAAAGTTGTCTCCTCACATTCAAGTGGTACTGTATGAGAAATTATGTTTTGTAAATTGGTTCAATGAAATTTAAAGTTTTTCAAAAAAATTACTTAAATAATACCTCCATGACAAGTAATAATATCCAGATGCGATTTTAACCTTATATTTAAAACAACTAATTTTTATACGATGCTATCAATTTATATATCAATTTATGACTTTTGGTTTGTCTCATATAATGATAAAAGAGTAAAGTAGAACATCAAATTGAACTTGAATCGCGGAAATCTGTTAACTAGGAGATAAAAAGCTATGAGATAACTAACCCTATCAGTTTTATCATTCACGACGTCTTCTAAAAGGATAACATTATCTAAACCTTCTCGTTTAAGGTGTATATACGTTTCACCCCCCAAGAAAGGAACAAAATACGATGAATAAAGAAATAAATTATTACGCCCTTTAAAATTAAATTATTTACTTAATATGCAAGAACGTATCTTTTTAAATATAAATCTGAAAACGAGAAATCTGAATCTTCTGCTTTGGAACAGGCAAAACTGTTTCAAAAAATTCCATAACTGCTTTAGTTGATACGAATAGTAAAGGATATATGATAACTTCATTTAGTAGTAATTCTAGTGCTGTAAACCAAAAAATTATCCATTCTTTATTTGGATTAAAATATAATCTCCTGTAATATTAAATTTTATTTCCTGTAGACTCAAAGTTATTTTTAAAAATTCTGTGGATTTTGAAATTGGTGCAGGTTATAGGAATCAATTGCCTCCTGTAATTAGTGGCTCTTTATTCAGAAACCTCAATCATATTTCTGCTTTTTAGCAAAAACGAGTACGTTTATATAACACATTACACTGACAGAGCTGGTTACCGCAAGAAAAACATACGCCAAAGACTACTATTCCTTTTCAACAATTACTGACTAATTTATAATTGAAACAAGTGAACCAAGAAAATGTAGACTTGCTCAACACAAGACTTTATATTAAGTTACCATAAAACAACAACTCATCTTTGATTCCTCAATTCATTTTTTCCATTTTTAAATGAAATGCAAATGAAGAAATTGCCTGCCTGCTTGTAGATGGTTTGCTGATGTCGAGAATATTTGACTTTAGAATTGACGTTGATGGAGTTTTTCTTTTTTTCTCATATTGTACTGTGAGCTAGGAGATGTTTTTACAGAAAAAATGTCTAGTATCCGATAAAAGTTGCTTTTGCACACATGTCATCCAATGTACGTTGCATTGCACGGTATATGCCATATAGTACCCGGTGGACCGTTATAATAATTGGGGCATCCCGGTCGGATGAAAAATGGGTCAGTTTTACTTTCACTCCGGGCCTCTGCTGTTGCTGCGCAGTCCTAAAAGCTCTGAGTATGACACGCATGATTAGAAGTTATCCCAGTTATACAATAACCTAAAAATGCAGTATCGTTTCCATTATATCCAAATAATGTTAATTAGTATGTGCCCAAATTACAGATTCGTCATTTTTCACTTTCAAAAAATTCGGTTACTTTTTTCACATAGCAAAGAGTTGCAACTGTCACAGCCATGGCATACTGTGACTGTAAAAACGTCATAACTATTACAAACACATTGTACTAGCTTACAATTAACACTTACTAGTACAACAACTTTCACATTTACAATTACACTTTCTACACACACAATACTCGATATACACTTGGCATATTCCGCAAATTTCAATGTTACAAACTTTAAGTTTACACTCTATTGCTTTTTTATTCGCCATTTTACAAATGAATAAATACAAATTTGAAAGTTCCAAGTTGAAAGATGAGTAATGTTTCTTGATGTTGATTTTTTGTGGTTAAAACTTGAAAATTGCGGGGTTGGAGTTTTTGGAAGTTGAAATGTTCTAACGTTAATTTTTCACGAATTTAAAATTTTAATCACGAACGGTCGGTTGAAATGTTATTTTAATTGAGTATTCTTGAATTAAAAAAGTGTCTCACAATTTGCTGGTCGAAACGTTTTGGATTTGAGTATTTTATAATTTGAAAAGTGACTCACAAACTTCTGATTAAAATGCCTTTAAAATAATGAATCATAAATTTAAAAAAATAACTCTTAAACTGCCAATTGAAATGCTTTAAAGTTGATTATTATTAAATTGAGAAAATAATTTGGAATGTGCTGGTTAAATTGTTTTGAGTTTATTCTTAAATTTAATAATAAATTTGCAATGTGCTGTTTTTGAAATGATGATTCCTCACTTGGTAATTTCCAAACTGACAATTGAAATGTTTTTGCATAATATTAACAACAGCTTCACAGTAGAGAGTAAATTTTAATTTACCTCGAGAGATGAACAAGCAAATAAATGAAATAGAGATTAGAGTAAAAACAAACTAAACGTTATTCGTGCAGTTTTATCTATAGATAAATGCTAAATCATATTATTTCTGGGTCAAGTTTTATCTAACTCTGTCATTGCCATTTCCACTATAAGCGTGATTTAGTGGGTTGATTGTAAGATCCACTAGTGGTCTTTAATCGTTTAACCTATTTCTCCCACAGTAAAATCTCGACCTTTCTTTTGTCACTTTTTAAAACGAATGCTGGTAAGGCCGGGTTAAAAGAACCAGATGAATCTACACAAACACCTTGTGTAGAAGTGTAGATTTTTAAAAGTCATCCGGGATATATAATTCCATTTGACAATAATGTTTTTTAGAGCACATTTTTTTAGAAGCAGATATCGCAAAAGCGATGTGAATGAGGGAATTTGAAGACAAGGGAACTATGAAAAAAATTTTTTGAAGATTTGAAATATAAATTTTTCAAGATAACATTAGTTTATTTATCTAATATTTTAGAATTTACATTTGTATTTTATTTTTTACATTTTGGCTACTTGAACACTATTAGTAAAATATTATTTGTAAACGTGCAGAAGTTATAGGCTAAGAAATAAAAATTCAACACAGGATAATGCTTATAAATAATAAATTTCATGCATTGTTGATGCTATAGTGGATATTAATATTTTTTGTAACAATAATATTGTTTCTTTATTCTAAATTTGCTGTGAGGAAAATCTCTTCGTATACCATTGAAAACGCAAAATATATAATTTTTAGCATTAAAACTTTTATTACATAGTCCGGAATCCAGGGGCTGAAAGTCAGACTTTTTTGGACACATTTTGTTCTATTTACCCCAAATATGAAATCTAACTGTTGTAGTATTCGAATAACGTAGCGTTAATTGAGAATACATTGTAACATGATAATAATGAATTGCGATATAATACAGACGATTGATCATAAAGTTAACCGGTGAGCGATCAATCTATTACTATATGTAATAAGGTGATCACTACGGTTTAATGGGATAAAGAAAAAGTAACAGTTTGAAGGTAATCTCTACCGAAAACTGGAATCTGTAATGGAAGAATGGAATCAAAATGACCCATATTGCTGATCCATCCTCACCCTTTTAGGTGTTCCATGAACGTCACTTTAAGGTCACTATTGGTAGTATAAATCCCCAAGCTGTTGTGTCCAAGATCAAGACCACGAAAGTTGTGCCTAGTCTTTAACAATTATTAAATACTTTGAAAGTACCATCTTGAAGTCCTGCCATCTTCTTATTTTGCATATGGAAAAGCAAACTTCAATATAACAAGAGAAAAAAACCCGCATAACAATTTTTCGAGCAAAAGTGTAAAAAAGCGACAGTCCATCCATACTTGTATGATTAATATCAAAAATAAAATTGTAGAAAATAAATTCGTTAATTCTTTTTCACTGTTTACCTTCTGGCATTAATTTCAGAAAAATCACAAATGGGCCATTGGACTTGGAGGCATGTCTGAGCTTAACGAAATCAATTTGCCATATGATCGTAAAGGAAGACAATAGTGCTATTGTTTACAAAGATAGCTTAAGTTTCAAACATCAATAAATTGTAGTAACGCTTTTTGCCAGCTCAGCGAGAAAAACATCCGTTCATGGGTACTTGGGGTCTTTAAACCCGCGAACAAGTGTGATAAGAGAGACAGTCGATGAGTGCCCGGCAATTTCGACTAACCTCGTGTAACGAGGAAGCCAAAAACAGGATTGTTCTTTGTGAACAATCCTAAGAAATTTCTTCATTGTAAATAAAATAATCAATTTATTGATGTTTATATATTTTATTATATTTTTATTTAATATTGCTGAGTGAACATCTAAGTGCAATATCTTGTAGATTAAGAGATTACTTTTGTAAGGGTAAGAAATCACTACCTGAGATTTCTTACCCAGATGTATTGACAATGTCAATGCGGATGTAGACCACTTTATTAATATTAAAAACGAGTATTTTAATAAGGGTGGAGAGAGAGACATTATTCAGTAAGAAGTTGACTGCTGCCTTCGGACCTTCTCTCCCTCACTCACGTAACCCGGTGGGCCTTCGGGCAACACCGTGCTTATTTGTATCATTATAATATTATAATAATAAATCCAAACATTCTCTTTTAATTCTTTGACACTCAATTCTCTATAAATATAATTGCTAATTATTTGCATTTAATTATATATTATTATCGGGCATAACATGAGGCGCTGGGAAGCGACGCTGGGCAGCGACGCTGGGAAGCGACGCCAAGCAGCCCTTATGACTGGGCCAGCCATCCTAATTACACTCGTGCATATTATTATCCATATGGCGCATGCAGCGTTCTCTAAAAGTAATAAATATTTAATATTGCGGTGGCAAAAGTAGACAACATAAATACGTTTGGATATAAATCTAAGTGATAAAATATATTTGATTTTAAATTTTAATTAAATTTAAATACCGTTATCAATGAAAAATTTAATCAATGACATAAAAATCAAGGAAATGGTCCATATTTTCATGGATTTTGGTGCAGTGTCGATGTGATCCTGGGTCTATAACGCTTAAACCCATTTACAAATTATGGATGGAATCGACACACTCGCTTCTTTTGTCATAATATGTCACCCAAAAACACGTTCGTCGGACGCACTTGTTCTATACGACGTTCCTACTATGAGGAATACATTATATAAAATGAAAAAACGAGTTATAACTCGGTCTTTTATATATTGTTTATATGATTATACTTACTCTTGCTATAATATGCTCAGCAATGTGCAGTTATAACTCAAATTAAAGACTTTAATGTTGTTGTTTCAGTGATTTATTTACTTTAAATCAAGAATTTGAATACACGCCACTTTATTTCACATCAGTTAACCAACCTGAGTGAAGTGAAATATTCAAAACCCACTCGCATGTTGAATTAATTAAGTTTAAAAAATTTCAAATAGTGTCAAATTCAAATAAAGGGATCTAATTATGGTACAACCCATTGAAGAAGATAATGAGGTAATTAAAACATATTTCTAATTACAATTTTAATTAAATTTACTTAAAACTAGAGGCTTTGAGATCAAAAACGTTGAGATTGGAATTGATTGATAAAGTTAAATATTTAGCTCCATCACAGGTACTTCATGTAAATTAGTTTTTATTTCGTATTATTGTAAGAGGGGGCGTCGAAAAACTTATTTCATGTTAAATTATGTAGGCAATTGATAAAACACGTATTGGGTATGTTTTGCATGGTAAAAAGTCAAAATTTGTGAAATGGACGAAAATTGATTTTTATCATTATTATACTTTTTAGAGCTTTAATCTGGTGTACGTTAGTTACTTAACTTAACCCCAGTTTCCGAAAATGGATATATAGTATATCCAGTCCGGTATAGCCAAAGTATAAAAATAGTTGTATGATTATAATCATACTTTAGTAAGTAACTAAGTCAGTGGTGCTTTTCCTATGGGTTAATGTACCAATGCTATTTAACCATGTACTGTGTATATGGGGGAATATAAGGGAAATATTCTCAGTTCCCACCTTTAATATGAAAATATATTGAAGGTGACCATAGTAAAAATACCGACCCTATCCCTTCAATGTTAAATAAAAATTCTTTTAAAGATGCACTGTGTATAGGGAAATATATTTTTAGTCCCCATAAGTTAAATTTGTTTACAGTGGTTAACAAAAACAATTTTCGCCTCGTATGTATTCTCTTCAGTGAGGTAGCCAGCCGGTGTTTCTATTTTTCTTGAAAACATAACCCTATAGTCGCTTTGCAATTGTTTTGGCAAATAATAACTTTCTTTGGAATAAGTAAACAATTCGTTCATTAATATTTATATACTTCAATTGTATTACATCATATAATAATATTACAACATACACTGTTACAACGTTGTAAAGGGATATATGCTAGATGGTAATTTCTAACTCATGAACTCCTATCATGCATGACCAATGCGGATCAGGAGGCGATTTTTATCTACTGATTGACGTACGTAAATTTACGTGCACTGAAAAACGTTCAACGTTTTAGAGTGAAAAGAAATCCAATTTTCCGATCTCGGACATGCCAGATTTATTTTTCTCAGCAGTTCGGGTTGAACGCCCCAGAGCCCGGAGCTTGGAAAGCGAACTTATGGCGTACCCTAGTAACCGTTACTAGTAACTAGAATCCCCTTTTGTAATAAGAGGGGGATTACAAACTCACTCCACTCAACCGTGTCGTACTGAAAGGAGTTCCCATGCACAATAACGATGAGTTTTTCATCCCCCTGCATGGCAAAAGTGGTGGTAGTGGGAAGAAGTGCACCTAAAGGTCAATAAAACAAAGTGGGGCAGGCCGGAGGAGGTCCAGTAAGAAACAAACCACCAAAGCAAATTAGATTGTAATAATCTATTCTTACACCTCCCATAAGATAAAAAAAATGTGCAAAAAATGCAGGCCATTCACCCCCATGTGTACGACTCTGACACATTTATTTTTGCACATTTTGACCTAAGTGAGGTAAGAATACATGATTACAGTGTAAATTTGGCATGATTGGGTGTGGATGTGTAGTATAAACTAAACAAACGAAATATTGGTATTTAGTAAGGCAACAATAATCATATGACATTATCATTTGGATAAAAAGCATATAATCCCTTCGTAACATTAGCATATAACTTAAATGGCATAAATCATTTCATAAAAATAAGGTACTCGCCAAACAACGCCATCCTTATCATGATCTCGGTAGTAGAACGGTATTGGCAGCCTGCAGAATGTTTCCCACATTGGAAACTCCCTGCAGAAATTGGAACAAGACTTCGTCACACAGCGTCACGATACATATATTGGGGTACATGTACACGATACCTATCAAGGGAAGATAGAAGCCCTTTCGTTCCATTCTAATGAGACTTAAGGAATAGATTTGAATTTGTTCACAATCTTCAAATTCACTGTGAGTCTTTATCTACTTCATGTTCGCAAGGAGAGTGTCCAATTCGTCTGGCTTTTAAGTACCATCAAAGTGGTTCCACTATTCTGACTCTCTAACTGGTTAACCCTAACAGGCAAACAGCAAAAAACATCCATAATTTGGCAAACCCCCACAACAGTGCACCCACTTGACATTTTAATGCAAATTAATATCTTGGCCTTAGGTATTGTGAAAAAAGTTTCAAGTCTAAATTTGAAAATAACAGTTAAGAATTTTGAGGTACCCCATAGCCCTCTACACACTTGAAATTTTTATGCAATTTATTACCTTAGCCCAAGGTATATGTGCAAAAAAGTTGAAGTCTCTGACTCTGAAACTGACAGAGTTGTGAATTTCTAGGCCACCCCCACAACACCCCACCCACTTGGGTTTTTTCTTTATGAAAAACCTTGACCCGAGGTTTACGTGCAAGAAGTTTCGAGTTTCTAATTCTGAAAATGAGTTGCTAAATTTCGAGCCACACACATAGCATCCCAACCACTTGAATTTTTTGCAAAAAGTATGCACTCTTTTATCTTGCTTAATTTCCTATTATCATAAAAGCACAAGGTATATATAGTGACGGAATGTTGTTCACATTGATAAACCATTTGAACATCTTCATCATTCACGGCTCCACCCATCACCTGCTGCACCTCATCCACTCGTCACTTGAAAATTGTATTTCTTGAAACATTGCAACTATTGCAAGCTAAAAATTCACCAAAGGAATTCACAGGTGTTATATTGATTCGTGTCTTCTCTGGGATGGAACTGCGTAGTAGGATGCCATTTGCTCGTGTTTGAGTCCAACCGCGAGTTAAACTCTATGAGCCCGGGCTATTTCAAACTGGGGAGGCGGTAATATCATGTTTACCTATCCCTCCTCCACAGTTAACAGTTCAATCAGTCTCTCTCTCTCTCTCTCACTTTTCTTTTTTAAATTTTTCCTATTTAAGGTGTACTTCGTTAGGCACTTTATGTCGTACAAGTGTGAACAGCATGTACTACTAGGTTGTTTGAGCTTTTTCAAAGGATGAGGCAAATTACAATTATTGCACATTACCAGGTCTCCAGCGCTCCTTACCCGCTTCCAGCCACCCAAATGTATGTATGTATGTATTAGTTGGGGCGAATACCAATTCATGGAATAACAAGGCACTCGACTGCGCGGACACGTTTGTTTCATTGCAGAAAATACCTACATATACACTGCCAGGCAAAAATGCCCACCCATCATGCCACCTACAATCCGAAACAAAACCAACCCTCATTTCACACAATGATTTATATCATGTGATTATGTACTAATTAGATAATTATTATGGGAAAATAGGTAGGGGTCGGTTTTCTGTTACTACTCTGGCATTGCTCCCTTTTGCAGGATTCATCAAGATAAAGTGGCACACATATTTTTATAATAGTCTTATGGTTACTAATGCTAATTCATAATTAGTATGTCGAATATGTGTACAAAGGCAAAGCATCATAATAAAGATGCTTTGCCTTACGTGATATTATTTAATATGCTCTTACGTGATATGGTGGAGATGAGGGATAGATAGGAGATGATATGGTGGAGTACGAACACCTTATAGATATCGTCTTTCAATTCGTGCTCGTAGGGGAACGGCAGTTTACCTATAATCTTTTTTAGATCATGACTATTTAAGTCCTCGAAGACACCACTTGTTATTTTAAATTTTCTGAGCCCATCTGCTTTTAGATCCTCAACCAATGTGTCAAGTAGGCTGAGCATGTGGGCGGATGTATCGATAAATTTTAGCTTTCCAGCTATTGGTATCGTTAAAAACTTCTCCGAACTCTTGCTGATGGCCTTGACCTTTTCTAATCCCATTTTTGCTCTAGCCCCTGCGAGAATGATACTGTCAAAAGACTTGAGGTTGTGTATCCCCACGTTTAAATGATTTTTCGTTGCGATTTGAAGATTGCAATCGCTATGGGCAGTCTCAATATAACGGGCTTGCTCGCTGAAAGTGAAATAATTTTTGAAGACGTTGAAAAGCGTTAAAAGTTGAGGGCGTGGTTTGGAGAAGAAGGTTTAACACTTGAAAAACCGAGGGCGTTGTTTGAGGAGTAATTTGAAACATTTGAAAAGTCGGGGGCAATGATTGGGGGGAAAGGGTTGACATTAAAAAAGTTGGGGGCAATGTTTGGGAGGAAAGGGTTAACATTTGAAAAGTCGGGGGCAATGATTGGGGGGAAAGGGTTAACATTTGAAAAGTCGTGGGCAAGGTTTGGTGAGTTACGGTTAACATTTGAAAAGTCGTGGGCAAGGTTTGGGGAGTTACGGTTAAAATGAAAAAAGTCGTGGGTATGTTTGGGAAAGAAGTTTTGACAGTTGAAAAATTGAGGTTGTTGTTTGGGCAGGAAGGCTAAAGACTTGAAAAGTTGAGGGCAATGTGTGGGGCAGTGCTTGACATTTTTTTAAATAAAGGCAGGGATTAACATTCAAAAGTGGTAATAAAACACGTACCTATATTCGTTCCTGAAAATATGGTCGTGGTGTCTTACTGTACGTCTGCTATGCTGACATGGAGTTTCCGAACGACCCCTTCTTCTAAATGCACCAGGGTCTGTAGAATCAGCTGGAACCACTTCCTCTCCTTCTGTTTGCACTTTTAAATGTTGCACTTGTGACTGTTGTAGTAAATCTCCGTAACAAATACAGCACTTTCGGTCAGTAGCGAATTCATAAGCGTCAGCGTTGCTCATTCTCATGAAATGAGGATTAGCGTTTAATTCCTGTAAGTACCCATCAGCTCTTTCACGGAGGTACTCTAAGAATTTAACCCCACAGTCCAATAAAACAAAAGTTTTGTAAAAATTTGGTTTATCTCAATTTATTTCCACCAAACCAAAACCGACGGGCACGTGCACACCGTCCACTCGAGAGTTTTTCTCCATCTCTTCATGAGTTCTTTTTTTAACGATCACTGTCTCGAAGTCGGCGGCCACCCAGTTGGAGTGACTCCACCGCTTCGTTTTTATACTTTTAAAAAAGTGTGTAGCTTTCGGGAAGACGACGGGGGTGTTTTACGGACTTTTTCGGTCTTTTTTGAAGCAAAAAAGACATTTTCACGTAACAAAAGTTCAAAGCAGAATAAAGCTTAACTGCTAAAGAACACTCAGGCCCCAAAACTACATGAACCATTATTATTATCAGTAGTAGTACTTGAATTATTATTGTAAATACTCTCAAAACATCTTATGATTATTCATTCAATTTTAATTATTTAAATATCTTTGTAGATTTATACGCTAAGGGGCAAGTTGAAGTTACTTTGAATGATTTGTGTGAGGTGGATAGATTAACTATCGACCTCAACCAAATCACCACCTCCACTTGTAGCTAGAGATAGTTTATATAGAACATTATTTTACATTCAAACAATTATTTAATTAACCACTCACATTTTACTGTTTAAAAACCATTTTTAGTCAAATCCCTTTCAAACATTTTCATAGAGAGAAGCTGGAAACACACTCCAGTAAACCACCACCATCGCACAAAAAATCCCCCTTCACCCGAACTTTAGCTAAAGTCTTTCTAATAATATTTGACAAAATAATTCGAAAGTTTAACTTTCAATTAAAAAATTAGTATTTAATAATGGATTCGGTCAACTAATATTTAATAAAATTTGCAGTAATATAATATTTAACAAAAGGGAATATTTTTGAACATGTAAAATACTCCTGAGGAAATATAGTCGATTTGACTTACCCTGAAACCCGGCCGATAACCATTTTTATAATATCAAATAATATTTAACGAAAGCAGTCCATTTCACCCTTTTTAAGAAAGCTATAACCCATACACACCTTCATTACATCATTAACTAAAACTTTAAATCAGATTTTAAACCACATAAACTAATGAGA
>JAQFYJ010000223.1:0-16451 GCA_034694685.1 Isotoma anglicana | reverse complement strand
TAAACAAGTTTAAAATTATCTATTGATCACTCGGAAATATTTTTCTTTTCAGTTGGCTGTAAAAAGTTTGAAAACAGTTAATAAACAACTGAGTGAAATGGGACAGGAAATTGACAAAGTAGCTGAAACATCCAGTATCGGACCACTGCATGATAAATTCGAAGAGGTTGAACATTTGAAAATTGACGTCGAAGCCAAAATACTAGAAAGAGTAAGCACTATATTAAAAATTGTTCAAAATTAACAAGTAAGAGATAAGACTAATGAGCTGAATATTTATTGTAGAACGCTTTGCTTCAAGAAACGACTGAAGAATGGGAACAATGTGAACGAAAACTTCGCGAAACTCAAGGCTGGCTTGAGAAGGCAAAACAATCATTAGAAAATCCAGCTGTGAAGCGAAAGCCGTTGCGTGATCAACTAGCCGCTCGTGACAAAGTTTTGGCTGATGTTACAGTGCAACGCACAAAAATTGGCTTGGCGGTTGAAAAGCTACAGGTAAAAAATGTATTTGATACATTTGCTGGCTCGGTTTCAAATTAAGTTGCTAGTAAAAAAGTAAAATCCAAGGGCAGTTGAATTTGCTTTTCTAACTTTTACCTTTCTTGAATTTAGATCCACTTCAAAGCAGGTATTGGTGGTGATCCTAATGTGGCTAATGAGGCATCTGAGCTTCAAAAGCTACTAGACGATTATGAGACAGAAATTAAAGCCCAGTGTGCTTCTTTAGAATTGGCTGTATCAGAAATAGATAAACTGCAAGAGGTTAGTATGTTTTATGTTGTAAACCTCATTCGTAAACAATAATACATATGAACAACTCTAATCTAAAGCTATTTAATCTCATGCCTATTATAGGAAGTGCAACAGCTAAGAAGTCAGTTGGCATCGTCTGAACAACAACTTCGTAACATTTCCAGCCCCGCTTACCTCCCCAATGAAAAGGAAAAGGCAGCTGCGGAACAAAAGGTAAGCCAAACTTTAAAATATACTATGGCGTAATGTCATTAGCGGTTGGCAACCATCATCTCTTTGGCAGTACTTGGTTTTGGACTCGTTCCAAAGATTTTGAACAAAAGTAACAAACCGAAACGATCTTGCATAAAGATTTTCTTAACTAGCAAGGACCAAAGTATCACGATATTATTATCCTTTAGTAAACATCAAGCATTGGATGGCTTAGATGGTAAACTGCATTCTTTATAATACATTCATGCAGGATAGTTAAATTGTTTTTAGCTTTAGTCTATTTGGAATTTTTGATTTGTTGTTTCGGGAAACATTTTGATGAGTATATTTTGTTGCATGAATTATATTATGGTCGAATTAAATGTAGAAAGTAGTTCGAAAGTCAAAAGGACGTTTGCTGCTGTTACCATTAGATGTTAAAAAATTTCTAAGCAAGCATAACAAGTCATGGATAAGCTTGCAAGTGGCTGCACCTTGTTTTCATCAAGGTGTTTCCTGCTTTCGAACAAAGACCTATTATTGACTTTTTGACACCTTTGTCTTCGTCAAACTGATAATTGCTCAGAAGCAAGCAGCAGCGGTATGGCTATGTTTAACAAAGGGGTAATATTAAAATGAAATGCAGTTAATGTTAACCAGATGCGTCTTTAGTTTTCGTCGTAGTTGATTTTTTTCTTATCATGCATACTATTTAGCAAGAAAGACTCGAACGATAAATGTTTCAAGGGGAAGAGTCTAAATGTAAATGTAAACTAAAATAGCTAGTTTAGTAGGGCTGCTGGTTGCTGATGAATGTATGCTGGGTTAATGGTGATGATGATGGTGATGGTAAAAAGGTGGCTTCTAATTTTGGCTATGAATGTCTGTGTTTTCGACGAGGACAGGCTTTGAAGGAAAAGCTTAAAGTGATTCAGTCCAAGATCACATCTCGAAACGAGCGTATCAAGCTGCTGATGCTCAGTGGCGTCCCGAGCCCCCAACCATTAGACTCTTAGAAACAACACAAGCAATTTTATAAAATCATTCCACTCCGGATAACTTCCCTTAACCCCTATAAGTTGGATCTCAATTCGGATTGTCTGCTGCTTTAAACTAGTTTCTCATCGTAATGACTTATTGCTGCTAATTGTAGAAATTGTGCTGTGCTTCACAGAAATGTACATAAGCTATTTGCAAAAATACGCGTTAGTTGTGATTATAAATTTATAGAAAGAAAGTGAATCAGCGAGTCAAGCATATCATAATTATGATGAAATCATCATTTTTCATACTATATGTGACTTCAGACGTTTACCAAACAAATACATAACAGATATACAGACCTATGCAGTGACCTTCCAACGGAACTGAAAGGACGTACAGACCGGCAGCTAGAGAATACACTGACTGATAATTTCAGCGCAGGCACCTGCAACTTATTCATCGTAAATTTTTAATGAATTTGAAATGAGCAACAGCAAGCTCCTAACATGACTTGAGAAATTTTTTTGAAGTTTTTGTGTTTCTAAAAACAATAAGTGTCTGTTCAAACAAAAGCATATAACTCTTAAGTTGACAGACAGTAACGTTTAAGAAGAAGTCCTTCAAGGAAGAATATTTTCCACAGGCATTCATCATCTCAAAAGCTAATCAGCTTATTCAAAGATTAAGGCAAATTGATCCTCATAGTGTGATAAAAATGGATGAAAAAGACAAAGAACATGGTACAGAAAATAGGGGTGGAGCCCCAACTCAGTCATTGTCTGCAATGTCACCCTCATTACGGTCTAGCTATGCAGACATAGCATTTGGACGCCAAAGTCCTTGTCCTCTTTCTTCGGCAAATGCTGAAGAAGATGCTTCAGCATCAAAATATATTCGCTTAGAAGCAAGTCTCGGGAAATCTGAAATCGTTGGACAAGAAACAATAGTACCTATTGCTTCATCACTACAAGAAATAACAAAACCACACATCGTGGCCTTACCTATTCCCTTGCATGAGACTCAAAACGTAGATATTGCACGGCGTTCGCAATCACAAGAAGTAAAATATAGCCCGCAAAGACAACAACCAGGTAGTCCAAGACCACCACCAAGAAGAAAAGCTCCATCAACCTCAAGGCGATTACCGAGGGATACTGAGAGAAACTCATCATTTGCAAAGAGTCTAGAAAGTGGAAGGCCAGCAAGTGCAAGTCCAGGTCCTCAAAGACGGGAGAAACAAGAAAGGGTTGAGATTCACGATGAAAGGCCAAGCTCAGCTGCTCCTCATGAAAGTGCCCACAAAGATTATTTGTCAGCTAATATCAGAAGTGAAAGTCCTATGTGGACATCCGAAGGACGATGTCCGTCCTACGCAGAAATTTTCTTCGGACAGGGGACAGGGACACAATCAATGTCTATATCTGAATCCCTAAATGAAATATCTGAATTGAAAGGAGCATCACCTAGTCCCGTTGAAGAATTACCTTTTGATGAACCAGAGATCTTAGACAAGTCAATTAAAGTTGACAGAAACGTACATGCTGAAAAGTTTGAAAGTTGGGCTTCAAATACCGCTGTTAGCTTTGAAGAGACAACTCCTAGCACAATATCACGACCAAACCTTGAGGACACTGATGTGCTTTATCGCCATCCAACAATTCCAGGATTAATTTTAAAAAAGGAAACCACAGTTGTTGGTCCATCTGCTCGACGTCGACAGCACCGAGGAGGTAGATCGCGAAGTAAAAGTCAGGGAAAAGAAGCTGATCAGACCAAAGACGATTCTGATGAATTTCAAATTCCACAGCCAGAAGAGAACATATCCTATTCCCTTCATTCAGAAGAGCGTAAGCCAAGACCTCCTAAAAGGAAGAAGCAACCGAAGCGACCAGGAACTCCTGGCCAAGCTGCTGTTGCTTCAGAACCATCTAATGTTGTCACATCAGAACCTAAACAGTCATTAGAGAAATCAGAGAAAGCATCAAGTGAAGTACCCAAATCTGTACCATCAGTAGTGCAAGAATCGCCAAAAGTGCCCGAACCAATTGAATCTTGTATCTCTGTACCACCCGAAGAGAGTAGTGGGGATGGGGATGGGGATGAACCTGAATCTCATGCAGAATCAGACGCTACAAAAACGAAGAAGAAAAAGAAAAAAACTAAGAAGCCTAAAGAAGTAGATGAAATTGAAAAGGCTTTAAGAGAAATCGAATTAGAAGAACAAAGGCACAAACTAGCTAAAGCTATAGTTGCATCTGAAGATACATCATTCGATACGAAACCACCTGAAAAAACCAACAAATTACAAAAGTCTCCAGCTGTTTCCCCTCAGGTCCCAAGAAAAGATAAAAAGAAAAATTTGAAATCGAAAAACGACGATGCAGATGCGCCTGAAAAGCTTGTCATCAGTGAAAGCAATATTTCATCATCGCAAGAAAAACTATCCCAAAGTGCTGCAATTGTGGCAAACGAGGCAACTCTAAGTAAAGAGAGAGAAAGAAGTGAAAGTATTGTTGTTGAACATGTTACAACTCTTTCGGAAGCTTTGCTTGAAACTTATGCTAAGTTGGAATCTCCACAAAAATCACAAATAGAAGGGAAAACTTCGAATTTGGAACTTTCTACCGATAATATTATTTTGATGCCTGATGTATCTTCAAAAATTTCTAAACGAAAGAACAAAAGAAAATCAAATAGATCAGAATCAGAAAGTGAAGACAAGTCAATTGTTCCTGGAGTCGTAGTGGCCTCTGAATCTCAAGGAAAATCTACAAAAGGAGACAGTGTTACCGAAAATATTATTGCAAACACTATGTCTGAAATTGCGCAGCCACGTCTTGAAAAAGAAACGACTGTTAATCAACAGGAAAAGAGAAAATCCAAAAACTCAGAATCAGAAGACCAAAAGAAATCTAACCGCTCAAAAGAATCTGAAGAAAATGTTACCGTGAAAGATTGTAATGTAACACAACAATCAGTGCAACCAAAAATAACGAAGTCACTATCCATCGAATCTAATGTTACTTCAACAGAGACGAGTTCCAAAGAAGCCCGGAAAGGTAAACGGAAGACAACGAAATCAGAATCAGAAGATCAGACCAAACCAATTGAAGTTCAACAAGCTCCTTCTACAGTTGCTTCAAACGTAACGAAAAATCAAATTAAAGTTCCACTCGATACAGGTAATACCACCACTACCGCAGCAATAATCCAACCTGACCAGGTTGTCAAGTCACAAGATACATTGAAATCCAAATTACAGGAAGAGTCGAAGGATGCTAAGAACAAGAGCAAAAGAAAGTCTAAAACGTCAGAATCTGAAGACATTAAGCGTATTGTACCTGTTGACACTAAAGAAACTTGCGAAAAAATATCTTCCACATATGAAACATCGAAGCCCTCTAATGTCCAAGAGAAAGGGACAGGTAGTACTGTAATAACGGCTTCTGAAGGGAAAAGTGAAGGTTCAGCTGACGTTAAATCTTTTGTAGATTCTCCGCAAAGCCCTGCTAGAAAGAATAGGAGGAAATCTAAAAAGTCTGAATCTGAAGACTTCGAATCGAACAAACAATCAACAGAGGATCCACCCGCGTCCAATATTCCTAAGCCCGGAGAAGAAAGTAAAGAAAAACTTCCCGTTGAAATCAAATCCAATGTTGAAACATCAGTTAATGACAAAAAGTCTGAAATCTGTATACGATCTGAAAGTTCTTCATCAAAAAACAAAAGGAAATCCAAAAAATCTGAATCTGAAGACCAATCAGCAGTAATTGAATCACAAAAATCCTCATCCTCTTTACCAAAAGTGGAAGAATCAAAAAGTAAATTATTACCAGTTGAGGTTAAAAAAACCTTAGAAGCAGTGACGGAAACAGACCCACCTCAAATTCCTTCCCGTAAAAACTCAAGGAAGTCAAAAATATCAGAATCTGATGATCCAGCAAAGCTTGCAAATGTACAGAAAGCTGACAAAACTAATCCCGTTTCTCTGTTGGCAAACGTTGAAGCGGCCGACATGAACACAGTTCCAGTGGAGGTTGAACCGAAAGCTTTGCTTGAAACTGTTCCACCACAAAGCACTGCAAGAAAAAATAAAAGGAAGTCTAAAACATCTGAATCTGAGGATCAGGTTAAACCTGCAGAGCTGAAATTATCTTCAGAATCGACCCATTCTGTTTCAATGACTTCTACAAAAACGGTTGAGGATAGTTCAGTAGCTGAAAATGTAGTCGGAACAGTCCCATCAAAAAGTTCTGAATCTAAAAGCAAAAGAAAGTCCAAAAAATCAGAATCTGAAGATAGAAAAGAAGTGCTACCACCAACTGAAATGGCTAAACCTGCTTCCAATACTCCTGTACAAGAAGAAACACCCAAAGATCCCTTAGTTCCAGTTGATGTTGGATCGATCGTGCAAGATATGTCGGGCTGCGTTCCACCTCAAAGTCCTGCAAGAAAAAATAAGCGAAAATCCAAAAAATCTGAATCAGAGGAAAGCACTGCGCTTTCCAAAGAGTCATTGCTTAGTCAAGCAGACGAGCCCAAGGCAGACATGAAATCAATTGAGTTTGAGTCAAAGCTTAAAGTCGTAAAGGATAAAGGTTTGTCACAGAGTCTTTTAGGAAAAGGTAAACGGCAATCTAAAACATCGGAATCCGAAGAGCAATCAAAACCCACACAGGTGCAAAAATCTATGGAAGTGATTCACACTTCTTCTGTACCTTTGCCTCCTGCTGAGGTCGAACATTGTAAAAAAGATGAAAAGAAATATGAGATTAAGATAGAGCTTTCGACAGAAAATATTTCATCTTCTACTTCTGTTAGTAAAAGTAAACGAAAGTCTAAAAAATCAGAATCTGAGGATCAATCGAAATCTACACAGGGACAACAATCTCTGCACGAGATGCTTTCTGTAAAGGTCGAAGATTCTAAGAAAGATGAAAAGAATGAACCAAAAATAGGTTCTTTAACTGAAAGTGTTTCATCGTCCAGTCCTGGAAGAAAAGGTCAACGGAAGTCGAATAAATCAGAATCTGAAGACCAACCGAAACCTACAAAGGGAGAAACACCTTTGGACAGGACACTTACTGTAAATGTCGAAGATTCGAAAAAAGTTAACAAGGCCGATGAAGTAAAAGAAGCATCCTTTCCAGAAGGTATTTCATCTGCTGTTCCTACAACCAAAGGTAAAAGAAAGTCTAAAAAATCGGAATCGGAGGACCCATCAAAATCTACACAAGTGGAAAAATCTTTGGATAAAATGCAGTCCGTTTCTTCAACTACACCTTCCGTGACAGTAGAAAGGTCTGACAAAAACGAAACGAAAACTGAATCAAAAGTATCCTCTTCAACCGAAAATGTCACTTCACCTGATTCAACAAGCAAAGGTAAACGAAAGTCTAAAAAATCGGAATCAGAGGATCCATCGAAACCTTCCCAGGTGGAAAGGTCTTTGGTTGAGATGCAATCCGTTAATTCAACTCAACCTCACGTTGTAGTCAAAACTCCCCTTAAAAATGAAAAGACAACTGAATCAAAAGAATCATCTTCAGCAAAAAATATTTCATCTACTGGTTCAGCAAGCAAAAATAAACGAAAGTCTAAAAAATCAGAATCAGAGGATCAATCGAAACCATCAGATGTAGTAAAATTTTTGGAAGAGGCACACCCTATTCCTAAATCTACACCCCATGTTAAAGTAGAAGATTCTAAAAAAGAAGAACCAAAAGAATCTGTGTCATCATCTAGTCCTTCAAGTAAAAGTAAAAGAAAATCGAAAAAATCTGAGTCAGAGGACCAGGTGAAGCCTATACCGACGCAAAAGTCCGTGGAGGAGATTCGGTCTGCCGCAAAAGTTGTAACAGATAAGAAAATAGATGTAACAACAGCAAACATTGATGTCAAAGTGGATCCTATATCAGAAACGGTTTCCATTCTAAATCCAGTTAGCAAGAGCAAACGAAAGTCAAAAAAGTCTGAATCAGAGGACGTGGAAAAGTCAAAAACTGCTCAGCCACAAGAAGAACTTAATGAAGGAAAATCAGAAGTGAAAGATGCGGTAGAAAGTAAAGCGAATAACAATTCTCAGTCAAGTTTAAAAAAGAAAGCAAAAAGAAAGTCTACCAAATCTGAGTCTGATGCCGATCTCGAAGTGGAAGGCATTCTTGCTACTAAATCACAATCACAAACGGCAGAAGTTGAAGTAAAAGGCATGTCTTCGTCATCAGTAGAGCTGGCTGTGACAAAAAGTTCTGAAAAAACGAAATTAGACTACAAAGATATCTCTGAAACGGAAACAGTTGTCCCAAATCAGAAAGCTCAGTCATCGGAAAAAATAAAAACGGAAGTTGAACATCCAAAAGATATTGAGAATACCTTTACGAAACCTATCGCAGAAAAATCCCCTCAGATCTCACTACAAGGTGGAGATGACTGGATGAGTATATTAGATGATGATGCTATACCTCCGCTTGAGGACGATGATGTTCCAAATACATCGGAAAATATCGCATCTCAAGCGCAAATTGTACCTGAACCACTTATCATTTTGCCAGTGAAAACAACAACAGATATACCAGCTGGTGTAACCTTAAAAGGGGGCGATGACTGGATGAGTCTTTTAGACGATGATAACATACCACAGTTTGATGATGAAGACGATGTTCCAAATCCAGTAAAACCTTTAGTAAATTTAGAAGTTGCAGTGCCAGTGAAAACTGCTTCTACAGAAAAGCCAGCCGGAGTTTCCCTAAAAGGGGGCGATGACTGGATGAGTCTGTTAGATGATGACAACGTACCACAGTTTGATGATGAAGACGATGTTCCAACTTCAGTCGTAACTGTTACTGAAACAAAAGTTGTGACCAAGTCCTTTCCTCTAACTCAGACACACGGCTCTCTGGATTACGAGGAAGATTTTGGAAAACCAGTGAAACCTTTACGTCGACGTGATGTTAAGAAGAATATTAAAAGACCTGCATTTGTTACTCAAAGTAGCGAATTGCAAGAAGAAACAGTTAATAAAAATGAGCCTAAGTTGAACCCACAGATAGCTTCAGTAGCTTCAGCAGTGACACCCGAAGTAAAAACTGTAACAGATACGAAGACTATATTACCTGTGCCTCCTCAGCGTAAAGGAAGTAAAAAACGAAGTGGAAAATCGGAATCTGAATCGGAATCAGTTGGGGATCCCAAACCTTCGTCTGTGGCTACAGACTCTCATGAAAAGCTTACGCCTGACGTACCAAAAAGAACTGGTAAAGGTAAAGGCGGTACAGAACACACGGCAACAAAACGTACTACTTCTGAAACCGAGGTAGCTGGAGAAGAATCAAAACCCGAAATTGTAAAGGATGTTGCAGACGTAACAGAACCTCTAAAACCAGATGCATTAGCAACCTCTGAACCTAAAGCAGTAGATCCGTCTAAAGCAATCAAGAAAGAAAAAAGGAAGTCAAAGAAATCTGAATCTGAATCAACTGATTCGACACAAATAGAGTCTCAGTATCAGACACCTAAGACTACAACGGAGGAGCAACCTAAAATAGAAAGCAGTGACAAACAAAATATAGTTTCAAAACCAGCATTGCAAGAAGAAACTAAAGAAAAAGCAACAAAGAAGAAAGATAAAAGGACGAAGAGGCAATCTGAATCTGAATCTGAGGTAGAGAAAGTTGTCGAAGCATCTAATGTTAAGTCACTCTCTGCAGGAGCGCCTGAACAAATAAACTTGTCTTCAAGGTTGCTTGCGGAGAGTGTCCGAAACCCAGAAATTTTAACTACACCAAGTACTGTAGAAGTTAAAGGGTCATTTGTTCTGAAGACTGACGACGCGTTCGGTGATGCTTGGATGGATGACGATATTTGCCCTATAACTGATGATGATGAAGAATTTCCGAAGAGTACTGTAGAAGAAAAGAAGCCTGAAGCATCTGCAACCACTTCACCAGCAAAATTAGGGATAGTAGAAAAAAATATATGCCCAATAACTGATAAAGATACAGTTCAAACTGTCAAAATCTCAAAAGTTGAAAGCACTGTACCAGAATCCAAAACTCTGACTGAGTCTCCCAAAGAAAGTAAACCAATTAAGGAAATAAAGAAACCATTTGGTCTGAAGACAGATGAAGATTTTGGTGATGCATGGATGGATGACGATGTTTGTCCAATTGAAGATGAAGATGAAGAACCTACAAAACAAGTATCTATTTCTAAACCAAAAGTAAATGAACTGAAGCCATCTGCAATAGTGAAAGCTCATACTACTGAGTATGATGACGTTGACTTAACGGATGTCGGACCATCGGATGAATTCCTTGCAAGTCAGCAGCTTCTAAGTTTGCAACTTAAACAACAACAGCAAGCAATGTCTGCAGCTGCCGCCGCATCTGGACAGGAAGCTGAGGATATTGAATCAAGTGAGACTAAAGGACATGATTTAAAGAAAGGAAAGAAAAGTCGTGGGAAGGGTAAAGGTCTTATCAAGAAAGGGAGCTCAGAAGACTCATCTGAAGAAAAGAGAGTCCGGTTTGCTGAAAAGCCAGAAGTATTAGATTACAGCGGAAGCAAAGATGAGTCAGAAATAGCAGCGTCAGAATCAGCTAGGCCTGAGTCTCCCGATCATACATCTGATGATAATTCTCAATCAACGTCTTTGAATAAAGGAAAGAAAAAGAAGAAGAAATCCACACGAAGTATGCCAGAATCTGGATTAGCACAGTCACCTCTAATGTTCGATTACGAAGCACCACCAACTCGTTCCCCAGATATGCAATCACCTTTCCAACCAGAAGAAGAGGACGAGTTCCAGGTAGTCAAAGCAAAGAAAAGGAAGCCCCGAGTCAAGAGTGTTGACGACGACGAACTACCACCTTTAGAACCAATTTCTACTCAGAATGAACAAGTCGTCTGTAAAGAAATCTCTGATCGGTTGGAATCTTCCACATCGATAGATACTGAAAGTCTCAAGAAATTGGAAACTCCTTCTGCTACGAAAGTCAAAGAAAAATCGAAATCGTCTGTGGTTACAACAAAAAAAGAAACCCTTCAAGATTTACCACCATTAGTTGGTCCTGCAGAACGCCCAAGATTAGATTCAGACTCAGCCGAATCATGGATAAATATTGTAGAAGACGAGGAACCAACATTAACGTTAGCTTCGGATGATATGGAATCCTTATTGACAATGGAAGTTGAGAAATCTCAAAAGGTGACCTTACCAGATCTCTCTGATGACCCTAACAGACAGCTTTCAGAAGATTCTACCTTCTCTTTTGCATCAGATACAACTGTTATCTCCTTCTCTATTGAGGACAGCAAACCTACCACCACCACTACTGCTGACAGTAATAAAAGTAGTAATAGCAGTGTATCATTGATCCAACAGGATAAACCTTCTCCAACAGAGTTAAAGGGACAAAAAGAACCATTACAAGTACAGAAACCTAAATTAGGCCAACAAAGTCGTGCAATGGGGCCATTAATCAAGAACTCACAGCAGCAGTCTGAGAAAAATAAACAAAAACATGAAGAAATCCTTTCTGAATCAGAAACGAGGGCAGTTTTGCCAATAGTCTCATCAAATGTAATCGACCAACTTGATTACAAAGAAGCAGAGACAAGATGGTTTACATACGCTGCTGCAGTTCAGCATAACAAGCCAACTTCAACTGCTAGTACCCCAACTGATAGAGCCGTGCCAGATAATAACGAAACTCAAGAAGCTTCTGAAGAAAAACAAATACAATTGACAAAAGAGTCGAAGTTGGAAATTCCCGATGCACGTAAGCCTATTACTCAACCTGATGATGCAAACAAGGAAGTTTCTCATTTATGTGAGGTTGATGATTCTATATTGCATTTATTAGAGTATAACCAAGCTGAAAATGCTTATCAGTTGTATTTGGCTTTACTGGAAAAGAAAAGATCTACAGTTAACTCCCAGATAAATCCTAAAGAAAAAAAGAAAGATGAGCCGGTGGCGAAAATTCCTCCTAAGAATGTCTCTATTTTGGATGAAAAAGAGAAGGAGCCCACGACTTTAGTCGAAGCGGCTCAAGAAGTCACCAAAAAAGTCCAACAACTTACAAAGCGTATCACAGACTTCGCTTCTAAATCAGACATTAAAAAAGAAAAACAACCACCTAAACATCAAATAGTTAAAACTCAAGAAACAAGACCCATTACAAATCAAGCACCCCAACCTCTGCCACTTCCATCATCTCAAGATCAGTATGACCAACATTCTCTTTACATAAGCGCGTCAGAAGAAGAATTTTTACTCCCTCAGATGCTTATTTACAACGATGCTGAAAGAGTATGGAGAGAAGATGATGAAAAGAAACGAAAGAAAATCAAGACAGACCAGAAATCCTCTGAAAAGAGTGATAAACCCGGACCAAGTGGGGATACGGGACCTGAAAAAGATCAGAAAAAAGAACCTAAAACGGATGATGGTGGAAGTGGCAGCGGGGGTAACAAACGAGGCCCTGTTACCGAATTACTGAACTCTGGACGTTCATTAATGAACTGGGCTGACTGGAGCACATATCTCAGTCCTGATGTCTCAATTCCCTCCCATGTTACTGTAAAAAGTTCCGAAATAGTAGGAAATGAAAGGCTAGTTCAAGTATTACCCGAAAGGCCTTCAACTAGCCCTGATGAATATCTCAGAAGGATCAAGGTGAAATATTCAAGTGTGATGGGAGTGAAAGTTTATTTAATGTTGCTTCCTCTACTTTCACTTTGTCTTGTCTCTGTGTTGTTTTTGTGTGTTTTTATGTGGGCATTTTTAATCGTTATGCTGCTATGCGTTTAATTTTTTTATGGTTTAGATAACTGAGAAGGTATTTCGCTACAAGGGCTTCGAAATGTTGACTTTCGATTTGACTTACTTACTTGACTTTTGACGATTTGAATCTAATATGGTTTTTGTTTTTTATTCGTAATGATGGCAAAAAAGTTTAGTCTGGTGAAAGCTACTTACATAATAATCCAAATGTTTTGTCTTGCATAATAATGTGTAACGAAGTGTGAAACTTTCAAGCATTTTATATACTTATATGAGTACTTTCGTACAGGTTGCGTAGTTTCGCATTACATTAATTCACAAAGAATGCAACTAAATGAGCTTTGCATTACATTCATAACCCATGGCCAGCATATCACTATAAAATTCCATAACTATTTTTCAGGATTCTGCAAGAGAAGATGTAGAGGTGCTAGGGAAAGCAGTTGATGCCGCAAGTGACACCTTGAATACTCTTAGCACTGCTAATTTAGAAGATACTTTACAAAGAACTTGGGTGAGTGACGGCGTATGGAAGCAGAACTGCACTAATAATTTAATAAAATTGTTTTTTAAACGCTGTCATTATATCACATATGGCATTGAAACATTATATGCACATAATTCAACAGGAATTACTTGGTGGTTTGAAAGACCTTGAAGGAGCTGGAACATCTTTAAAAGAGATCTTGTCCGGTTTGCCCAATGAAGATCCGGAAGTGAAATCTCTACAAAGCGACTTGAAAGAACTTCTTGCCAAATTACTTCATGTTACAACCCAAACGGAAAAACTTAATAAGAATGCAAAGGTAAATAGATCAATGCGTAGTAAAATGAATCAAGGTCGTTTAACCTTTGGCTGTAAAAGTGCCGTGGCCATGCTCAACCTTCTAGTCCCACCCTGTGGCCCTGATTCTAGATAACTTGCTGAAGTATAATTAAATATAAAAATAGTCATACAAATAGATTAATAAAACTTGTCACTGTCGTCACCATTCTCTGTTTGCTGCATTAATTGACCGAAGCCTTCCGTACTTTAATTAGTGCGTAATGACATTCAGTTAACAGAGAAAATGTAGCCAAATGTATTTTATTTATTCGAATAAGTATATTTAAACAATAAAGCTCAAATAAAAATTTAAAAAAATGTAGAAATATTATATTTCTCAATGTTTGGTTACATATGAATGTGTACCTAATTTCTGTACTTCACAAATTTTCTCCTGGCATATGAAACCGTATACGACCTTGCATAGTTCTTCATTCATGAAATTCTTAAGATTCAACTTTAAAAAATTCTTCAGACCCACACGGGAGGCTTGTTTGTTGATGCTATTAATAGCATCAAAGCAACAAAATGCTAGGGCAGATGACGTATCAAAATAAGATAAGCCAAATAGGTATAGCATTCAGCATAAGATTGATATAACCGTGTAAAGGTTCATGGTTGATGACAACCTTAAAAGCCGTTAGTGTCAATTACGAAACTCGCAGGTTTTGCTTTTACTTAAAAATCTAAAAATACTCTTTGTTGCGAGATGCGTCTGTAGACGCAGTATAGGCGTGATTATGCAAGGTATTTTTCGTATTATTTTGGTACTTGGTACTAGTACAACTATGACGTTTCATATGCCTTGAGAAAAATGTATGTAGTTTTTTTGCTCTGTTGACTCTAATGAAGGTATCTTGTCACCGGCTTAATAATTTATGATCTGAATGATAGCTAACTTTTAAATGGGTGTTTTTTTTTCAGAACCAACTGGATGCTATCAAGAAACTGGAACAAGCTGCTGAGAAACTGGCAGACGGTATTAGATTACTTTGCATTGTTTTTGATTAAAGATAAGATTAGGTAATTAATAGGATTTTGACATGACCGTCTTTTTTATTTCCAGAAACAACTGCAATTCCAGTAACAGAGGTTGTTGAAAAAGAGAAGGCAGTGGAGGTAACAGATACATTCCCTCAAAAGTCTGAAGAAGAACCTATTATAGAGGAACCCAGTTCTGATGTTGTTGACAGTGTTGATACGGTGGTGTATGAGCAAGCGCTCCCGAGGCAGGAAAGCGTTGAATCAGGTAAAGACTTTGAAATCTTTGCATCCACAAGCCGTGAGCACAGTGTGGAGAGGTTCAGTGAACCAGGACAGCCGGGTAGTATTTTTGATAATAACGGGGCTATTATGAGGACAATTGAAGAATCGACTGTAGTTATACCACCTCAAGGGACAATGAGTTTTGTCACAACAGACGCCGAAGGTCAACAATTTCTTAACAGAATGCAAAGAACCGTCGTGGTCAACCAAAGAAAAGAAATGACCCAATCTTTCCAAGTTCGGTCGGGTAGCAGTGTAACATATAGCACTGCTGAAAGTTTCAAGCGATCTCAAGACTCATTGCAAGTAACGGGAGAACCGGAAAGAGCAATTACACCAGAATTAATTGAAGAAATTCCCAGCTTTGATTTACCTGAAGGTATTTCTCAACAAACAGCTACTTTAGTACATTTACCAACCCAAAGTAGCACATCTATAATTCCAGAGGAAGGGGATAGTTTGACGGTCAGGGTTCGGCAAGTGACAAAGCATGTAACTAGACGAGTGATTAGAAAGAGAAGAAGAATCATACGAAAAGTTGTAATAATAGATGGAAAGGAAGAAGTGACTGAAGAAGTTATTGAGGAACCTGATGAGGTTGATGAGCACACATCCGAAATGACCAGTGGTCCAATTGTTGATTACTCAACATCCACAGAAGAACTTGATGTCAGTTCTTCAAATGCCCCTGACCTAACGATAACCGAAATCGAATCTCACACACCAACGCCAGATTTATCTCAACAACTTGACATTCCATCTGACTTGCAAGAAATCGTACGTACAACTTTACAAACTTCAGTCGAACATATTATTCCACCAGGAGAAAGTCAAGTAGTTTTCACACATCAAACTTCCGGGGCAAAAATTACTCAAACCTCTGTTCCTACGATTGAACCGGGTGTATTAACAAGAACGGTTGATTCAGTTGTTACAAGTCCAACACCAGTAGTAAGTCCAAAAGCAAACGTTTCCGGAGTTCCTGTTAGCAAATCCTTGTTGGATCCATCCAGAATTGCTAATATGCAAGAAAAATTAAAAGAAATAATATTGCAATTAAAATGTCAGTTGACAGCATCAGATGTTCCAGCTGGATCAGTGGAGTTAAGCGAATTAATTGAAGAAGCCCATAAAGCTGAACGAGAACTTGAAACTGCTTTGACTGGAGAAGATATTGTGCTTATTTATGAAGAAATTGAGTATTTGCTGGCAACCATCACAAGAATAATTATGACAATTCGATACCAACTAATGTTGGTTCATGGATCATCAAACTCAGTCGAAGAGAAACAAGACGAATGTGACTGGTTGAAAGAACAATTATATTTATCTGAAATTCCACTGCATTCTTTGAAAAATACTACAACTGAACATCCAGCTATTGAAACAAACTTGAAGGCTGAAATATTACCTATGGTAGAGTTTTTAAAAATGCAAGTTAAGGAAACAGAAGATAAAATTACTTCAACCAAAAAATCCCTTAAGGAACCAAAAGAAACTGAAAATCTTCTGTCAACTCCACAGCAAATTAAAGTATCAACAACTGAAATTGTTTTCGAAGAACAGATTCCTACCACAAGCGAAATTAATGATATTCATATACAAGAAGAGGCAAAAGAAAACATTGTTGCAGATATACCT